>RJWT010012632.1:0-22331 GCA_004365215.1 Cuniculus paca
GAATGATAAAGCAAATAAGATAAATGTTAACATTTGGGGAATCTGAGTAAGGCTATATAGAACTTGTAAGTCTTAAATTATTTAAAAATTAAAAATTAAGAGAAAGCACAAAATTATAGTATGTAGATCCTGTCAAAGATCTGGAGAATATCATATTTTCAAAAAGAATAGTCTTATATTACTGAATTAGTAACAGCTGGAGGCCCAACCTCTTCACCTCTGAAAAGAGAGAAATGGCAAGAATTGACAAAGAGCGTTAATTTATTTAAGCTGAAGCTAATAAAAATTGAAGTGAGTGGCCTGAAGCAATTCTCAGTTTGTAGAAGAACAAGGTTTGAAAAATTCAAGCTTTTGGTGAGTTAGCTAAGTGGCAAAGTGTCTGATTTTACCATACGCATTTATTTCAAATTAAATTTAATGCCTTTATTACTTTAATTCATTGGTGGAGTGTATATTAAGCAATGTGTACTTGTGGTGGGGGCTACAATGAGCAGGTCTAAGTTGTAGCTATGAACATAAGTGCTGAGGGTATTTATGAATCTTTAAGGGGGCAGATGTATATGAATACAATCATGGAATGATGAAATATAATAACTATAATAACAACTATACAAAGTTTATAAGTGATGGTACCCTCAAAAAATAAAGCTTATTTTTGTTTGAGGGGAAAGGAGGGGTATTGTGGAGAAGGTGGCATTTTAGGTGATTTTTTAAAGATCAGTAATATTTAAGTGGGTAATGTTGGGAAGTTAAGGATGGTCCTTCTGGAAAGACTACTAGGTGTGGTCAACACATAAGTGAATATAAAAAGTTTATTACAGTAAAAGACACATTACTATCAATCCCCCTCAAAATCCTCACACTTGCTTTGAACACACATATCCCATTGTTCTTTCCAATTTCTGAAGCAGTTCTGCAAGTCTTCTTTCATGAGTGTCATTAGTCACACACACATGGTTGCACTGGTGTCTTGAAATCAATTCAAAATGTTTACCGTTCACGCTCATTTTGACGTTAGGGAAGAGCTAGAAGTTGCACCATGCCCAATCTAATGAGTAAGGTGGATGAGGACACACTGCAGTGCTTTTATGAGTTTGCTTTTCCTTTGAGTGGTACTCAGTAGAACCATTCACCATGCTTTTGATAAAATGTCATAGAGACACCCACAGAGAGGACTTCCAGAACTGCTTCAGAAAGTGGCAAGAATGATGCGATAAAATGTATTCAAAGCAAGAGGGAATTTTTTGAAAGAGTTGTGGCAATATGTCTCTTACTGTGTATTTTGGTCACCTCTTGTATGAACTAAAGCACAGACAAGGAGAGAAAGGAGTCCTGGATGGAAGAATCACTCTTCCCTAGGCTACTTTGGGTCTAGTTGGTGCTGTGATGGAATGAGTATCAAACTGGAACACGTGCTAGAGGTCTTTGATTCCTTAAAATAATTATATGGTTCCATCTTCTTAAAATGTTTACTTTTGTTTTTCTATCTGGAGTATATTTTGATATTGGTTTTGATATTAGGATCTAATGTAATACTCCATCTACCCTTACTAGCTAAATTGTTTTTATTATGCACTCCTTCCTCCCTCTACCTCCTCATACTTGATTAATCAAGTTCTAAGAAATCTACCTTTAAGTATTTGTCAAATATTTCCATTATTTTTATTATATTACTATACCTAGTATGTCGTGTTTTTCTACATTGGCACGCAAATCCTCATGTTTAACTGAGACTATGCAAACTGTTTTTAGGAAAAAACTGAAAACTAGTTACTTTTCTCATACAAAAGTATGTTACATTTCCCCATATAGTCATCTCTTTATTCAAGCACTGAAAGAATGTGTAGATTTAAAAACTATTTTAAAAATGAAGAAAATATGTCTATGCTTAGCCTCTGGAGAGAAAATGCTTTTCTAAACATTCAGGCAATGGAATAGCTAACGATGGAGATGGATGGTTGATGTAACTATGTAACAATGACAATAATAATGTGTGTTTAGACAATAAATAAAATTAAAAGAGGAGGGAGAAATTAGGATAATTAAAGAGAATACCAAATGGTTTCTATTTTAACTACAAAAGTACATGACAAAAACCGCTAAGAAAAAGACTAATAGGTAAAGAAAAAGGGGCAAAGAACTTGATCAGTTTCTAAAGAAGAAATTTAAAATGGCAAAGACTTCTTTATTAAATTATTTTGATTCTGACATATTGGTATTTTTGCTGGCTGCTTTTAGATCACTTGTAAGGTTACTTTCTTCAGATGAATGATACCTAACAGGTTTTTAAAGTGGTTAGACCCTTTGTTAATTATAAGTTTCAAACTTGAAAGGTTTTATTCCAATTACTTCTCTATACTTTTTTAAAATTTAGATTTCTAAGTAAAAAGAAATAGAAAAAAGTGTTATCTTCTGCATTTCTAAAGAGACGATAAAGACCTTGGTACTTAACTGACCATAAGGTTGTATAAATCTTTGCTCTTTTTAACTGTATATTGATTTCAATACATGGAAGGCCTATTAGCATTTTCTTTTCTTGTCATTGATTCCAGTGTTATACATTTAGTTGATCTGAGGAAATAGCCCCCAAATTTGCTTTGAGTAATCTCTTGAACAAATACTTTTAAAGTACAAATACTTCTAATGCTAAGAATGATACTTTGATATAACTTTTGAAAGTTCATCATAGAATTACTGAGTTGATTTTAATAAAACTTGAGGTGATTCCAGTACTTTCTGCTGATAAATCTACATATTGGGGCTATAGAAATAGGAGCTGTTTCAGCTACTCAGGTGTGTCTGAGGTGTGTGACAGTGTACTGTAGTAAGTAATATATGCAATGTTAGAGAGGAGCCAACACATAACACCCTCTTCTTTCCAGTTTAGGAATAATTGGGAAGGAATCAGAGACAATAATCCAAGCATCACCTTTCTTTCAATAAAGATAAATTGTGTATTAGACTTGATCTATAGTGATAATTGTTATGCAATTCTTATTTGACTTTTTTTTTTTTGTCTTTTTGAGAAAGGATCTTACTATGTAGTTCAGGCTGGACTTGTGCTCACTTTGTAGCCCGGGCTGGTCTTGAACTCACAGTGATCCCCCTGCCTCAGCCTCTGGAGTGCTGGGATTACAGGCATGTGCCACCATGCCTGGCTTATTTGACATTTTTTACCCATACCATCACATTAAACTTAATATATAACCTAAAATTCAAGCTTTCTCCCTGAAAATGAAACCTGCCCATGTTAGCTTACTGTGATGTAATCATACACAAGATAGAAAAACGGGCTTCCCTTCCCCAAAATACTGTAAGGGAAAAGGGCAGGATGCACATGGTCAGTAGCTCCTTCAGATAAGTCACTGATCTGATCTGAGAGATGTCAGAGGGGCCAGTTAGTATTTTCACACAAGGAGTATTCCCCCATATAGAAGTATAAAAAGTAGGAGATAAACATAGAGAATTGAATACCAAAGCTTATGGCCATGCAGGGTTGTTACTGCATCTCTTAGGGGGACAAAATTTTACCTTCCTCCCTTCCAGTGCTGATCTTTCTGTCTTCTTGGGGCCCCTGGCAGGCAGCATAGTATAGATTATGCAGTATGTCAGAACTTCATCTCAGTTAAATCAGTTTCTAAAACCTTGTGTTATCTAGGGGTAGTAGTCATTTTAATTCTCTTCCCAAGTCATATCCAGTCTTGAGATTAACATCACTTCAGCATAGTTATTCAGGGAGATGATATGGTAGCATGAAGGAATTCCAAAATATTATGATGGCAATATAAAAAACCACCTCCAACTGTGGGTTTCCTGTTTTTAATGAAATTGCCATGTCAAAGAAATATCAAAATCATCTTGCTCTTGTCTAAAATAGGAAGATGGAAAACCTTTACATTAAAATCTAAAGAACTTAATTTTCAAAATTATGCCTTCTAGGTTTTCTTTTTCAGTCTCAGAGAGAAGCATCTACTACTCAGTCAAGATAAAATTGAAGTCCTTTCATCAGCTGCAGTTTTAGCTGTCTGGTATTGGAATGAATAAGCTTTTTTCAAGCCTGTTTCTCTTTACCTCAAGGGTGTTTTAAAAATTTTTTGACAAATTTCCATTTATATGCAATTATAAGAAATGATATGGAGGGATCCTATGTACCTTCACCTGCTTTCCTGCAGTGATAGCCTGCTATGTAACTACAGTGCAAAACCAGGAACATGACATGAGCATTATCACAGTCCACAAGTTATTTGGATTTCACCAGTTTTACATGCACTGTGCACATCTGTATAGCTGTGTGTACATATGTGCAGCCACCACAACACTCAATATAGAATTATTCCATCAACCCAAAGATTTCTTATGCTATTTCTTTATGGTGACACTTATACCTCAGCTCCAACTCTTGGCACCCACTAATTATTTTTCATTTCTATATTTTTGGTATTTAAAGAGCATTATATAAATGAAACCATACAATATGTGACCTTCTCAAACTGGTATTTTCCACTGAACATCAATTTTTTGAAATTCATTTAGTTTGTTGAACATCTCAAGAGTTCATTCATTTTTTTTTTCTTATTTGATTTGCTTTGTGCATATTTTTCTTGGACAAACTCTTTTAATTCTTTGGGATAGATAGCTCAAAGTGCTATTGGTTAGAATAGCTGCATCATTTTATATTCCTACTGGGTATGTATGAGTGATACATTTTCATCAGCATTTGGTATAAATTTTAACTATTTTGAAGTGTGTGTTAAATCACTAGGCCTCAGATTTGTGCTTCCCCAAAGGTTAATATTGTTGAATATCTTTCCATCTACTTTTCATGTGTATTGAATAGCCTCTTGAGTGTAATGTTTGTTGATATATTTTTCCCATTTTCTAATTGAGTTGTTTGTGCTTTTATTTTTATTTTTCACTGGTGAGTTTTGAGAGTTTGTTATATAGTATAAATGTGAGTCTTTTGCCAGATAGTGGTCATGTGCCTCATTTTTAATGTTCAAAAGAAATAATACATACACACTTAATATTACAAGACCAACTGTAGAACCATGAAATTTAAAACATCAAGCAAAATTTATGACTACAAGAAACATGTTTCTAGAACCCAGGGTCATCTAACACAGACCTCTATTATGGCTGTCAAAGATTCAAAGAGGAACTTCAAGATGTTTAATGAAAGGAAAATGGGCAGACACGATCTTGTTTTAAGTCTTATTAGGATGCCAGTGGCATCTTGAAATTTAAGTTTAAACTAAACTGTGAGAAATTGTTCATCAAGATGTTAGTTTGGCAACATGCATTTACCATAAATGGGGAAAAACTCTGTCTACAAGCAGGTTTCTGGCCACACTGGCTGACACATATACCTCTGGCTATAAAACTTGCTTCCTAAGGGCAGTTTTCCTCTGTCCCTACAAATTTCTTCCTTAGCTCATGCATTGTGTAAAGCTTCATTTCTTCTAAAGACTGACCCTTTAGGAGTATACAGATGGGAAAATCATTGTTCACAAATTTATTTTTCAACTTTTCTGCTTTTACTCTTCTTATTCAACAACACCATTAGAAATCCCAACAAGTGGCATTGCCCTAATCCATTCTTTATAACAACTACATAAAAGTCAATAGTATAAACATATAATCACCTCCTAACCTCACTGAATCCATGAGATGTCTTTAGTGGCAGTGCAGATTCACTGTGGCCATTCTTGGTGTGTGCTCTTTCATGTCTCTTATGGGAAGTAGTTATGATTTGAATATGGCAGATAGGATGGGATGCCATTCCTGTGGTTATAGTATAGAAGACTGTCTTGCAAACACATTTATTCTTGAAGTATTTCTTGCTGGCTTCATATTAAGTGACCATGATTAGGAAGCCTATCTGGCAGGTAACTGTGGGCCTACTCCAGGTGGCCTTTGAGAGATGAAGACAGCCTCTTGACAAGAGCCAACAAGAAGTGAGAGACCTCAGTTCTCTAGTCTCAAGGAAATTAATACTGACAATAGAGCAAGTGAGACAGAAGCACTTTAAGCCACCAGCAGAGAAAGTAGTCTAGATAACACCTTATTTGTATCCTTGTTAGATTGTAAGCAGAAGACACAGCTAAGCTGTGTCTCAAGCCTTGGCCCACAGAAGTTGTGAGATAACAAATGCATGTTGTTTCATGCCACTAAATTTATGTTAAATGTTACCCTGTGATAGAAAACCAACATGACTCTGCCTTCAGCTTTTATTTTTTTGTTATTGAAAGCAATACTGAAGTGTTTCTGCTCATGTGTCTTTATATATTGATGCCTTTATTTTATAGGATAGTTTTTTTTAGAAGCATGGTTGGTTACTGTATGTTCTTTCTGATTATACTTTAGCAGTACTTTGAATAGAGCCCAGGGTCTCACTCATGAAGAGCAAGTCCTCTACCACTGAGCTACAACTCTAGACCTGTGTTCTTTTTAGTTTTAATAGATGGTACTGGATTGTTTTCCCAGTAAGCTCTAATGATTCACATTTTGTCACAATGTTGTGAGGGTATACTTTCTCCTGAATCCTCACTAGCAGTGGATCCTAATAGAGGCTTATAATTTTTTAGCCTCAAAGACATAAAAAGATATTTTATTGTGACTTTAATTTAAATTTCACTGCCTACCAGTGAGTTTGAGCATATTTTTATGTTTCTTGATCATAAGGGAAGCTATGTTGAGAACTGATCTTTCATATTTGTCCTAGTCATTTTCTTCTTTACTGGGACAAAATATCTGATAACCTCAACTTAATAGAGGGTTTGTTTTGGCTTAGTAATTATTGGAAAATCTCAGCTACTACCTTAAACTAGTAAGGCAGAATCTGCATTTTAACAAAATTCCAGGTGATCTGTACATACATCAGTGATCTTGAAGCACTGCTGTAAACCCTTCAAGGGAGAGAAGATTTGGAAGACTTTATCCAAGTTTTCAAAGATATTAGTATAGTTCTATGCAGTGTTCATTTATGTTCATTTAAATTCTTTGATTATTTTTTGATTATCATTTTCCCTTAATTATGCTTGTAATAGGTTTATCTTTTTTTACTAGCTTTTTTTAAAGACCAACTTTCTGATTCTGCTATGTTGTCTTGTTTGTTTCAATTTTTGGTTGGTCTAGTTATTCTAGTTCATTTTGGTTTAATCTTTTACCTAATTTCTATTTTTTTTTATTTTAAAGAGAATAAAACAAAACAATGCACAGCAAATCAGAACAGAACAATGCAAGCAACACAGGACTTCAAAACAGGACAACAGGAAATCAACAGTGGCTGCCATAACATCTCTTGTTTTCTTTGAAATAGTTGTCCATGCATTCACACACAATAAATTCAAACAAAACAAAATTGTATAAAACCAATCAAAACAAAACAATGAAAACATTATGGACTTTAAAATAAGACAATAGGAAATCAACAATGGCTATCATGATGTCTCTTGTTTTCTTCAAAATAGCTGTCCATACCTTCACATATATTGAAATCAACTCATAGAAAACAGACTACAACCAATCAAAACAAAAGAATGAAAGCATTACAGGACTTTAAAATCAGATAACAGGAAATGAACAATGGATACTATAATGTCTCATTTTCTTCAAAACAATTGTCCATGCTATCACACATAATAAAATCAAATAGAACACAACAGAATAAAAACAATCAAAACAAAAGAATAAAAGCAAGGGCTGGGGATCTAGCTCAGTGGCCTAAGCACCTGACTGGCAAGTACAAGGTTGTGAGTTCAATCCCTGGTACCACAAAAAAATAAAATAAAATAAAATAAAAGCATTATAGGACTTCAAAACCAGATAACAGGAAATGATCAATGGCTACCATAATGTCTCATTTTCTTCAAAGCAGCTATTCATACCATCACACACAATAAAATCAAACAAAACAAGACAGAATAAAACCAATTAAACAAAAGAATGAAAACGTTATAGAACTTCAAAACAAGATAATAGGAAACTAACAATGGTTACCATAATACATTCCATTATCTTTAAAATAGATGTCCATACCATCAGACACAGTAAAATCTAACAACGACAAGACAGAACAAAACCAAACCTAACAAAACTGCAAAAATGATACAAGAGTTCAAGACAAGTTAATAAGAAATTAGCAGTGGTTATCATCTTCCCCTCCTAGGAATTTCTTCACTTATCACTTTCATAATGTCTATTGTGCTTTTTGGATCTCACTGACTCCTTCTGTTTTTTATGCTAGAGTTCTCCCTTATGAGTTCAAAGTGTTTCACCCATGAACATGATCTCCAGTTGCATCCATTTACTTACAGAAGCCTCAAGATTATCCTACTTTATAGTTAGCTAGTTTTCCATTGTATGAAAATACCTTTCTTACTCATTCTGTGGTTGATGGGCAATTTACCCTTTCTTTGTTTTTGTCTCCTGTTGCATGGAACAATTGTTTCCTCTCCTTCAATTTTCAGTCTATGAATTTTCTTTTGAGTTAAATGTTTGTATTCAGTATATTGATGGATCTTGTTTCTTGATCCACTCTACCTGTGTTTCTTTTTATTGGTGAATTGAGGCCATCAACATTAATGGTTACAACCAGCATACACTGGTTCATCTCTGCCATGCTATCCTCCTGCTGTTGGTCTCCACTTTTCCCCTTCATTCAATTCCCTGTCTTGTTTGACAGTCCTCCTCTGCTGCTGTTCCTGGAACCATGGTCATTGTTATCTCTCTCTAGAATATCCTTCAGGACTCTCTGTAGGGTTGGTTTGGTGGCTATGAACTCTTTCAGTTGTTCTTTATTGTGGAAGTATCTTATTTTTCCATCAATTTTGAAAGATAGTTTTGCAGGGTACATCAATCTGGTTTAGAAGTTGTTTTCTTTCAGGATTTGAAACACTTCACTCCAACCTCTTCTTGACTTGATGGCTTGTGTTGACAAGTCTACCATGATTCTGATTGGTTTTCCTTTATAGGTGATCTGTTTCTTTTCTCTAACAGCTTTTAATATTCTGTTCTTGTGCTGAATTTCTGGGATCTTACTTATTATATGTCTGGGTGTGGATTTACTTTGGTATGGCTAGTTGGAGTTCTATATGTCTCACGTATCTACATGCCATATCCTTTCCCCATGTTTGGGAAGTTTTCTGGTATTACTTCTGTAAATAGCTTTTTTATTTCATTTGTGTTGACCCCTGCTTCTTCACTGATACCTATCACTCTTAAATTATTTTTCTTTGCATTGTCTTGCAGCCATAGAATTGTTATTTCCTGGTTCCTTGTTATATTTAAGAGATCTTTCCTTTCACAATTGGTAGCTGTGATCCTGTCTTCAAGGTCTGAAAGTCTATCTTCAGTCTCTTTCAAGTGGTTTTGCCAGCTTTCCATCGACTTTTTAATTTCCTGGATATCTCTTTGAATCTGCTTCATGCATTGTAATTCCTTTCTATATTGTTTATTCAAGGTTTCCATCATTTTCCTATGCTCCTATTTTTTTCTATGTCTTCTTTAAATATGGTCATCAATTCTTTCATCATGTTTGTGATTTCTTCTTTTACCTGACACATTATTTCTGGTTTGATTACTGTTACAGTCTCATGAAGTTGTTTCTTTACTTTAGTTGCTATCCTCTCGGAGATTCCAGGTGTGTGACTTCCATTTTCTTCCATGACTGTATCTCCCAGACTTGTTCTGTGTGGCCTGGAGGTCTGAGATTGCCTTTTGTTCCTTCGTCTTGACATTCTACTGGGTTTCTCCCAACGAGTGAACCCAGGCACTTCCTGTGGGATCCCAGGCATTTCCCATGTTGGCCGCCCCTCCAGAGTGTTGGAGAATGAGATAGGCACCTCAGTTGCTCTGACCCCAGGTTTACAGGGGGGTAGCAGGGCATGATGTAGGCTTCTCCAGACCTGTGCAGCTACACTGGGGCTGCCCCAGTGACCAGGGGTGCGTGGTGGTGGGGCTGTGTCTCTTAGCCTGTGTGTCTACACGAGGACTCCCCCGATGGTGGCAGGCATGCAGTGGTGTGTTTATCTGATTCTCCTGGTGGGTGCTGGCTGCCTAAAGGAAGCGAGGGTCTCCAACAGTTGCCTTCGGGTACACAGGGCTTACCTGGCTGCGTGTCCCTGCTTGCACTGGCTGCTAGCAGGAAGCAAGCCTTCTGATGGTGGCAACCAGCAGGCAGAGGCAGATCTCTAATTTTTAAATTAACATTAAGTTGTTTTCTTTTTGACTGCAACAAAAGCATATCATTTTATACCTTGAGTACAACAGAGTTTGTTTTTTTATCCAAACTTTTTGGCTGAAGTTTTCAGTTTCGTTTGGTTTCTGTTTTATCTATATGCAGTCAAGAATTATGTTTTTTAATTTCTAAGTAATTAAAATATTTTATTTTATGTGATTGAATTATGATTATACTGCTTCCTTTTTAAAAATTTTACTGTGCTCAATTATATATTTGAATTTTGTAAATGTTGCATGGCTATACAAAAATGATGAACTTTTTATATCTACTGAATTAACATTCAGTTCCTTTTCTTTACTTTTTAATTTTATTTTTGTCTCAAATATGTATGAAAACTAGCTCTTATTTAGTACTGTGGCTGTAGCTATATACATAGAACAGTGTTTGCTCATGACTTCTCTTTTTTCATCATCTATCCCAAGTCTCTGATTTGTTATTTTCCTGTCAAATGATACACTTGTTGCAAAGTCCGGTGATTCTTTCATATTCATAGAGTTTTCTAGGTGCACCTTCTTTACTTTTTTTTTTTTTTTGGTCTGATTTTAAGGGTAGACGTTGTTCTTCTAACATATTATTCCTCCTTCTACAACCATTTGAATTTCTGGATTTCAGATAAGGATATATTTTCCCATCAGAACCATGTCTGAGCCCAAGTTGTCATTGTCTTGTTTACTTTCCCTTTTTCGTGGTTAATCTTCCTGCTGTCATTGCCAAGTGTCCAGATTTCACACATGGATTATAGACATTGCCCCAGAGCACAGGCAATAACTCCTTTTCTAGTGTAAAAGCTTCCCTAACATAGTATAATATAGCTTACTATATAATATAGACTTACAATAGCTATGGTGGTTTCTTATGTATAATGTTATCTATAATTTACAAATAATATTTATGCAATTTTTACATATTCATAATGGTTAGTATAATCATATAGCTACACAAATTTTCTTAGATCTCCACCTTTTAATTTATTGTAACTATTTGAGATTGTTCAGATCTTCCAAGGTGATTTCCCACTTGCTTTTACTAGGTACTGTCTATATGTCTTTCACAGTATTCTTCTCAGCAGTTTCCTGGATAAGAGCTTTTTCCTGGGGAAGCCTTCCAAACTGCTCTCTAAGATTTTGATTGCTTTGCTTTATTAGATTTCAATGGACTTATGCTCCCCAATCTAGTAAATGCTAAAATACCCGTCCCTCTTCAAAACTCCTCTTTATGAGAGAAGTTAAATACAGGTTCATCTTTTTGTTTCATTTTTTTTCTAGCCTGGCCTTCAAGGTCTCCTTTCTTCTTTGATATTTGTCTAGTGTGCAGACATTTCATCTTTGATTTATTTTTCCTCAATCATGAGGTCCTGCCTTTTTAACTTTTTTTTTTAAACAACATCTGTGTCCTTTCTGTGTGTGAGGATATAGTAAAGGTCTGTAATGCAAGGTTGTGTTTCTTCCTTATTTTAATAACAAATTATAGCTACTTTGAGGTCATGGGTTTGATGTGTGATTCTCAAGAGCTTTTCAAATAGGCTCTGTGAAATCAATAGGTTAGTTTCTTCGTAATTTTCTTTTTAACTCCTGTTGTATTTCAAAACATCATACAAAGGCATACAGTATGGGGCGATATACTTAGTATTATTTACCTATGTGTGGCCTATGACTCACCTTAAAAGGATTCTGTTTCCTGTAACCTGATTTCTTTAGCACAGTGATGATCCAGCCTACATAGCTGCTTATGAAATACAATTGAATGAACCAGGCTTGATCCACTCACAAATGACTAAAATGCATTTACACTAAAACTCTGCTTTTTCTATTGGTGAAAAAGAGACTCTCAGACCTGTAATGTAACCCCTGCCCCATTGGCCTTTTTAAAGCCATAGCTTTACTGGCATAAGCTCAACCACAGAGAATTACAAAGACCTTGCTTACCAATTCCTACATTCTCTCAGCAATTAAAAACTGGTCACACAGTGAAAAAAAGTCACAGAAAACCAGTAAGGTTCAAATTCAAGTGGCCTAGGTGGCCAAAGGTTTCCAGTCCCTTCCTTGTTATACCCTGACTGCATTTTTGGCCCAAGAACTGGTAAGTTAGGTCTGTACAAAAATGGTCGATAACATTTCTCTTGAATATACAAAAATGACAAAAAATAAAGACAAGAATCCAAGCAATTGATGAGAAAAACATCTGTGTTTTTGCTGATAACAAGAAATTAGAGACTTTTGTTTGACCTATAGCTGGGCACACACTGTCTATTCTGTGCTCCCATAATCTGGAAATTGTACTTGGCCCATAATACTATTTCTATTTAGTGCTCTCCCAAACTGGAAATTGAACTTAAATACTCATGACATCAGACCTTATAATGATAGAATCTTCCTGGTAATGGGTGAAAAGATGTGTCTGTCCTGAAGACTTTGCATTCTGAATAAGAGAAAGGAGCTAAACTATTTGTCTCAATTCCTTCTTCCTGCTCCCAGAATCAGAGAAATATTTCCTCCCTTGGGAAATTGTGGGTGAGGGAGCAGAAAGAGCTCCCTTTTCTCTATGTAATTGTGAGAAATAGAGAACAGATAAATACCTCTCCTAACATGAGGTTGGAAATGTCAAGACCAACGCCTAAGCAAGTCCACTGTCAGGGCTTTAGCAAGTCCATTTCCCTGAGTGTAGACAGTTGCCTTCTCCATGTATTCTCACATGGCTCGGAAAGGGAGCTCTAGTCTCTTCTTTTCTTAAAAGGGCAGTAATCCCATCATCAGAGGTTCACCTGCATGACCTTTTCAAAACTTAATTGCCTTGCCTTCTGATATTATCCTACTTGGGGCTAACGTTTCAACCTATTAATTATGGGGGGACACAAACATACAGTTTATAATGCCAACAGTCTTCACCTTTTCAAGGTTCATATTACTTCACCCCGGTGATGTTTACCTTCATTAATCATTTGACAAATGTAACATTTTCATAATTTTGCTACTGTGTTACTTTTAAGGTTTAGACTTATGGTACAATCCCTCTTCCTTCCTGTAGATCTAGCTGGGAATTTATGCATGTAGAATCACATAGACATAGAATGCTTGTTGGCTTTATTTAGGAAAAGGCTCAGACTGAGGACATAGTCAGACTTTCTGCCTTTGCACAGAGTAGACTTACCTATTCTGCCACAGGTGAGATGCTGTAAAGCTCACTGAGAGGGCTTGCTGCATGGACACTCGAATTCCAATGCCTGTTGCATTTGGAGAAGCAGAACCAAGAGGAAACAAGGAAAAGCACAGACCTTCCTTCTAACCTTCAAAGCAACTTGTCTCCCACTTGTCTAGTGAAAGTCAGGTCCTTACCACTCTTGTCAAATTGGGTTATTTTTCTCTCTCCAAGGGGAGGAACAATTTGCAGAGTTGAGCAAGAGGTGGAAATGTTTCTGGTAACACCATCCTTCCCCTTCTCAGAGATGGGAATAAGATCTCAAGTCTGGTTGGAGAAAGAATGTGGTGTGAACAGAAATAGGATCATCCCTAATATTACTCATTTTAGGTAATATTTTCTAAGTGTTAGGGTAGGTAGGTCCAACTGGTCTATAGACCAAATGCAGCCCTGGACAGCTAGTAATGCAATACTAGCATGTGGTTTCTAATGGTATTTTTCATGACTTGACTGCATGGTGCTCAAGCACAGGCTGTGTGCTGAGTAGGGGAGGGTGCTGTGCCATGTGACTTCACCTCCTGTGCCCGCCACACATAGTTGAATCAAATGTATCATATTTACACATGCTCATTTGACTGCAGTTTACTCTACAAGTGTGTGCCTGTGAGAATAGACATTTATTATTATTATTATTAAGTTGTCACACCAGTTTTCTTATTCAATTATTGAAGGTGGGCTTGTGTTATTCCATAAAGTAATTTAATCAGTTAAAATATTTTTTAGCAGCTGTGGTATAAAAAGCATAAAAATATATCAACTTGGGTTTTGCTTGTGGCATTGATATAATTAAATGTAGAATACCACTGATAAAAGAAAAATAAATGGCTGCTTATTTATTAATTTTTAGAATGAACAAAGTTGCAAAATTTTACTCAAAGAATAATCTGATCATGTCTTTTCACTAGACTTTTATGAAACCTATTTTTCCAGAACAAAATCTCTACTTCATTATTATGCTTTATTCCTGTCATTGTTTTTTTGGTGCTATATACATTTGTGAACAACTATTTTCAAGGATGGAGCACAAGAAGAGTAAAATTAGACAAAAAAATTCTAAAGAGCACATTGAGAACTCAGTCAAAATTGCACCCACTTCCAATGAACGAGATAATAATGAGTTAGTTTCACAAAACAAGGCCAAATATACCACTAGTTTTATGTTCACATTGCCCTCTTTTTAAAAAGTGTTTAAAAAATCCAGAAAAGGAAGTTTTGTTACTTACAAAATTAACTGTATTTTATATTGTATATTAGGTCCAAGACAATTCCTCTTCACTGTATGTGGCCCAGGCAAGCCAAACTTTTGTACCGCCCCAATTTAGGCTAAATGTGTTTTATTTTTAGTTTGGAATTTCCCTGATATTAGAGTCCATACTGATGAATATTAGGAACAGAAATAGTTATATGTAGTTGGAAATGTGCAAAACAGGATATCAGATGGAAGGGCTTTGCTGTCACTCAATGACTAGGTAAGATTAGCTTGAATCCAACAAATCCATGTTCTTTGAAAATTTCTGTCAATTTCTGGGGCCTTATGTGCTCATGACCTTCTCTGACAACCACCAACAACTTTTGTATGTGCTGCTTTGGTTGTGCATGCGGTTAATTTAGAGGTGGCTCTGAGAACATTTGTGGGTTTACATGCACACTCAAAACATTTGTGAGTACACTAGAATTTTTCTGGATGAGCAGATAGTCAAGAGAAAGAGTCCCTTTCTGCATGGGTCAGTCAAAGACAATCCACATTACTCATTCCACTTCTCCAAAATCCTTTGCAGTTAGCTTTCACTGAGGTTCGGCCTCATGCATTATGCTGTTTTTCATTGTTCTGTGAACTCTTCATTTTTCCTTTCTTGTTCCTATCTCTTCTTCTTGAATTTACTTAGAAATTCTGAACATGTCAACTTTTATTTTGCTGTAAGTTTCTCCTTTCCCTCAAATACCTATGCAGATCCATCAGACATCAAGACTTCCAGGGGCCAACAGCTGTTCTCCTGAGGAGCTATTCATGAGTATAAAGATACTTTTCTGATAGAATTATAATATCCTCTCACACCTATGTTGATTTTATCCTACTGAATAATAGGAGAGTGAATATTAAAACTGTATTAGGAACCCTCAGTATTTATTTTGTTATAGGCCTTATAAAAATAAAGGATGAAAATCAGCTTGAAGAAAAGAAATAAAAATTTGCACATTGTTTTCAGGGATCTAGCATTTGAACATTTTCTTTGGTTGTTAGTGCTTATAAAGTGCAAACAAAAATCCCCAAACTTTTCTGATAGTTATTGTTCATATTCATTTTTTGGATAGAATTCTAGCTTGGAAACATACACATAAAACTAATGACAGAGAAATCTTTAACAGAAAAGAGCAATTTATTGATCTTGTTAAATTAGGATTAAACATATTTAACGCAGGTCTAGTTTACAGAGAAAACCCAGGGCAGTGATTACATAACAAAAAACTGAAATCACAAATGAACTGACATGAGACAACTCTTCCAAAAAGCCACTGGCAAAGCTTCATGGACAAAAGTAAAAGCTACTGCTGAATTTGGATGTTTAGATAACAGTCCAATAAATGTTCAAGGGGATGGAATTACACACGGATCAACACTACTATGAAAAGGTATGTATCAGTGGACTCAGAGTTTCAAGTCAATGTCCATAGAGTAAAAGTCTTGTCTAAGCCTGTAACATCTCTATAAAAATAGAACTTGCAGTTTGATGACCTTGCCCAAAGATGAGTAAAATGCAACCCTGATTTCATACTCACTGTGAACTTTCAATTTGGTCCAGCTTCTCCTGATTGGAGGAATGTTCTATTGGCTTTTGCCTGATTAGCTTAATGAGTCAAGAGATGGGCAAACAGCACTTTAAACCAGATCTGCCCAGGTGTCTGTGCTCATTTTCACGGTGTTTTTTTGGCTAATTGTTTTACTAAGCACATGGTCTCTTTCTCTGTGCTCCTTGCCCTTCTTCAGGTGCTGCTCCTCCTTTCCTCCACAAACTCATCATTAGAGTTCAATGCTTGTTCTGGGAAACTAGAAGTGATCTTTCCTCTCAGAACATTCTTCATATTTGTTCTGTGTTCTGTGCCATATGTCACTACTTGCCCAAGAGATATCAGGTTCCCATCTTATCCCTCAACATTGTGATATGTTCTCTGAATCAACTTTGTATACTTAATAAGACTGTAGAATGCATGTGTTGGATGAACGATGAGATAGAATTTCGCCTAGTTCACCAAAGAAAAAGACACTGGATCTAGGCACAACAGTTCATGGTAGTATTTTATACACTAAAATTGGAGGGAGCCTGATTTAAAAGCTTTTTAGCTTCTCTACATCATCCTTGTCAAGTGATCTCCTAGCCTTTCCTTGAACATTTCCAGCAATAGCTGACTCATGTCCACCAGAGGCAGCTTACTTCATTTCAGACAGTTTCAAGTGATTTCCTTTCCTTCTCTGGTCTATCTTCTGCTGTGGCTTGCATGGTTCGCAAACTTCCTGGGGTGAGGACCGTGAGGGCTGTGAGAAGGTGAAGAAATAAAGACAAGATACTGAAAACTTGGATCAGGTGGTGCCTTCTCTCCTAATGGGAGGAAAAGAACTGCTCACCCACCATAGAGTGTTTATTTATACATTCAGCAGGTTGATGTCACATGACACCCTGTTGCCTAGCAATCTACATGCGTGGCAACCTAAAGGGTTGGAGTTCTCTGGACTGGAGCAGTGCTGCTCACAGGGCTTGACTCTGATGCTCCTTGTTCTGGGGACTGGCCTTGCACCAGCACCCACAAGTGATCCATCTCCACTTTAGCCGCTACCAGCAATCTTCATGCCAGCCAAGGCTACTTTAATTTAATTAGGCTGAACATAGTCTCTGATTTGAATCAGTCTAAAGCCTACAGCTGCCCAGATTCTGCTTACTTTTGCTGAAATCTTTACATACTTTTGTTTTTTAAAAACACCTTTATTGAGATATAGTTGCTATATAAAAACTGTACATATTCAATGTATACAATTTGGTAAGTCTGGACATAGGAGTGTATCTGTGATGCTATGACCTTTTTTATTTTTTTTGTACTGAGGATTGAAGCTAGGGCCTTCTCATTGAGCTACTTCCCCATCATTTTTTATTATTAATTAATTAATTAATTAATTAATTAATTTTTTGCAACAGTCTTGCTAAGTTGTTAAATTTTCCAGGCTCAAATTTGCAGTACTGCTCACTTAGCCTCCCAGAGTGCTGGAATGGTGTGCCACCAAATCCAGTTACTATTCTTTTAAAATTTTTACTTCCTTTCATGGATTCTGAGGGGAAGAAGACATCTGGAGACGAGCTGGTTTAATTTACCTTATTTTCCGAGGATTAACCCGAACCTAAAGAGGGGATCTCATCTCTCAACCCCTTATTTGTTCATTTGCCTGGACGTCACTCATGGCCACACCACCCTATCAAGTGGTTGAGCAGTGTTGTTGAATGGTGTTCATTCTTATGAAGAGGAGAGAATCAGAAGTTCATCATAGGAAGGAACATGCTTGAGCAATAAATGTGATGATATGAATTTTAACTATGTGATAGTTTTGCTTCTTAAAAAAGGATAATTTTTAATGATGTTAAGTGACATTTAATATTACCTATTGTAATGCATGGGGTTTAGCAACGAAACAAATGATATTCAGTGTGAAAATATTCTGTGAACTTACTTTTTTCACAGACTGTTGCTTACTTATAAAAAATTCCTATCCTACTATGCCAGGTATGTTTCTGCTTATGGAGAACATACTCCCAAAAGTTAATATTGTATGTAAAAACTTTGTTCAGGAATTGACATAGAAATATTCTGTGGAAAAATATACTAAATTGAGGGAGAGCTACATTTAATAGATTTCCAACATGAATTCTGATTTATTCTTTTTCCACATAACCCTTCATACCTGGACTTTGTTTGTAGTTTGGTTTTGTTTTCTGTGCTGTAAGACCAAACCCAGTGTCTCATACATGCTAGGCAAATGCTTAACCCCTAATATTATTTTAAAGCATTTTCCTATTTTAAATTCATGTTCTGATTAAAATACTTGATCATTGATGATTCCAAAATTTTTAGTTAAAAAACAGTTTTAGTCCATTTAATAGGACAAATGTATGACAATATAGGACAGATGTTTGCTAGTATTGGATAGGAAGTACCTAAAATAATAAGTAATTGTGGCTGAGGAAAATTTGTTAAATATAATTCCATCATGGTTTATAATCCTGGAATCTATTTGCAAAGCTGTGATGGGTTATATCATTCTGTCTTGTGTTGGAGCTGGTTTAACCCAAGTATACTATAAAAGCTAAAGCTACTTCAATGTTCTTAACACTGGGTGCTGTTATTTGACTATGTCCTTCAAGTTCATGTGTTGGAAACTTCAAGCCCAGTCCAACAGTGTTTGGAGGTGGGGTTAGGAGGGGCGATAAGATCATGAAGATGCTGCTTTTATAAATGGATCACTGCTGTCCTGCAAGTAGGTTGGTTACTGTGAGACTGGCCTGTCTTCCGTGAATTTGCCCAGTGGTGTTGCCCGCTCTTGTCCTTCTGCCTCCTACCATGGAATGCAGCATGAAGCTCTCATCCAGTGTTGGGGCCATGCTTTTAGCATTTCCAACTTCTAGAACCAGGAGGCAAATAAATCTCTGTTCTGTTCTTTATAAATGTTCCAGTCTCAGAACATCCTATCATAGTGGCAGAAAATGGACTAAGATATGCTTTAGATTGCCTATCTAGTATCTTCCCCCTCAATATTCTTCTACAACATGGCTGCTCCAGCTCCATAAATCTCCTTTTCCTTGAGTGTACTTAGGATATTTATCTTGTGCTACTGCAGTATCCTCACCCTGGAGTGCTCAAGGAACTTCATGCAATAAAAATTCATGCATTGGTCAGGGGCAAACCTGGATTGTATGTTAGTTTCCCTTAGCTCAGCGGCCTAAGTGCCTGCCTGGTAAGTGCAAGGATGTGAGTTCGATCTCCGGTGCTGCAAAAACAAAGACAAAAACAACAACAACAACAACAAAAAGACAATCTGTTCTGATTTACACAGCATGAATTAAATATTCCTGGGGTGTATTAGTTACAGCTTTATTCATTGCTCATCTTAGCTTTGTTTTATGGTTTGTTTACTTTGTATTGATTCGCTGAACCAAATTTGTGTGATTTCCTTGTTTCCCAGATTTATCCTCTTATTTAGTATCACTCACTTCTTACCTAGTACAATGATTTTCACAACACTTAAATTCCACGATTAATATTTATAGAAGTGATACTATTTAAAAGAATAAAAGAGTATCTCTAGATCTTACAATTAGTAATTCTCTGATGAATCAAAGTAATTATTTCAGTGACTTGGCCACCATACAACCAATCTAATCTCTAAAACTGCATACTAAAGAGCTAGGGATGAGAATGAAATATCTAAGATATGATTATTTTCATATGACATTTAATCAAACAGAATGGTGAATGTTTAAAATTAAAAAAAATTATCACAGTGAGAGAAACATTGCCATTAGCCTCCCTCAAGACTCCCTCTTACTTTGAACACACTTCTTCCATCATTTTGACGTTTCCAGAAGCAGCTCTGGAAGTCCTCTTTTGTGAGTGATTTTTTAAAAGGCAATCCTGATGTCCTCAATCAATTCAAAATGTTTGCAGCAATTTCTGTCAAATAAAAAAACATTACAGTGTTTTCTCATCCACTTTATTTACTGGATCTGGCACTGTGCTCTTTCTGACTCCTCTCCAAAGTCAATTCTTTTAAATCACCTCAGGATATCAAGGCAGCCAGAGTCTCATGAAAGACTTCCAGAACTGCTTCAGAAAGTGGCTCAAGTAATGGAATAAATGTGTTCAAAGCAAGGGGAGTATTTTGAGGACATCAATAGCAATGTGTCTTTTACTATAATACATATTTTAAAAATTTAAACTTTAACCATAGGTTTTGATCACACTCTGTTGGAATGCTAATTTTAAAAATATAGGCATCAAACCATTTATTTTAATAGTATAATGTAACCATATGTTTTGGTAAGCTGGTAATCCATTTGAAAAGAGTATTCATGTTATTGCCGTATTGTGGAAAATCTACATAAAAAACTATAAATACTAATAATCATAAATAGTTTGAAGTAGTATAAATAATTCTTGAAATATTTCTTATGGAAGGGAAAAAAATGAAGATTTCAAAAACATTTTTTCCTCATGTGGGCCCTTGTCTATAGATAGTTTAATATAATTGTCATGCATATTTTTATATTAGATGTGTAAGTAAATACGTTGTATAGAATATGGTCAGTTTCCACAGTAAGTTGTTATTTTTCCCACTTATCTATAAAATCTTATCTATACTTTGTTTTACATTTTTCATTGAGAAATAGAACTTGTACACAGAAAAGTGCATAAAAATCCTTATGAACAGTTCTATAAATAATTTTAAGGCAAATATCTATGTAGAAACTACACAGATCAAGAAATAGCACATTGTGTACAGAAGATTTGGAATAACTGCTAAAGGCAGAAGGAGAAGGAACTAGTCAGGAACAAGTATTATCCTGCCAGGTGCAAATTACTTCTTTTCTTCTAGTGTTTATACTATCCTGACTTTTACAGCAGTAATGTTTTTGCTTATCTTTTGATTTTGCCACTAAGGATGCATCTATAAGCAAAAATGTTAATTTTTCTATTTTTTAACTCTACATAAATAGAACCATATTGTATTTATTCTTTTATCCCCTGAACTATAAGTTGGTAAAATTCATTTACATTGTTGTGTGTGATTTTAGTTTATCCATTTATTTTTAATTCTGTACAGTGTTCATTAAATGAATATTACACAGTTTATCTATCCACTGCTATGGCAGTTTTCATTGTTTCTAATTTGGTTATATCATGAACCATGTGACTTGATGCATGTATTTTGTTAAGATAGGTGCCTAGCAGAATTGCTGGGCCCAAATACACCTCAGCTACTTTAGAGAACACTACACTGCTTTCCAAAGTGGGTGTATACATTTATATTCTCACCAGTAATCTATGGTAAATCCTGATGCCCCAAATTCTGTCCAACATTTTGAGTAGAACTTTTGTATTTTTAACAATCTTATGGATGTCTAATGTTAGCTTGCTATTGTTTTAATTTTTGTTATTTTATTACTAGTGAGGTCAAATACCTTTTTAAGTTTATTAGTGATTTGAATTTTCACTGGGAAGCATCATTTCAAGTTCTTTATCTTTCTGTTGGATTATTTGGATTTTTTCACTATTTGTATTTCTCATTGAGTTTGCTATATTGAATTTGAGTATTGTTTTTTCAATGTCTTCCATTCTGTGATTGGCTTTTAATGTTTTTCATGGAGTCTATGAAATCACATTCAGATGATTTATTTCCAGATACCATTATTACAGTTCCGCTGATTTGATAATGGCATTATTCCTTTGCTCTGGAGTGTTAATTTGTTATAAGCACAGTGTTCTTTGGTGCGTGTTGTTTCTAGACTTCAGTTATAGTTCCTTTGTCTAAATGTCTATCTATAATAAAAATTCACCATCTTGATTAATATACTTTATTATAGGTCTTGATATCTGGCCAAATGCTTCCTTGTGTGTTTCTTATTCATGTGTGTCTTTGTTGTTCTTGGCCTTTTTAATATATGTGTCTATTTTAAAAATCCATTTGCTAACTTACACATGCACACACACAAACTTGTTGATGATGAAGAATTCATTGACTTTATACATTAATTTCAGTAGAAATATTTATATTCATGAGTTTTCCACCTATGAACTTGCCATAAATTTTGGATTTTGAAGTGTTCTTTTATGTAATTCAATATCCTTTTGCCATTTT
>RJWT010012633.1:5124-22436 GCA_004365215.1 Cuniculus paca
TTTAAAAAAAAAAAAAAAAGGTTACCATATACAAATCTCAAACTATGGGAAGTCAAACATTTATGTCAGAGAATGTAATGATATCCTTGTGACCTATAAAAAATAGAATGTTATATATATTATTTATGTTATGCATGACTTTTAAAGTAATAGAATAGTTGTTTTAATATTTTAATGTCTTCACAGTTTTGGAAAGACATTGTTGACGATAATGAAGTACGTGATCTCATTTCTGATAGAAACAAGTCTCATGGTAAGACAGTGAAAGTAAAATACAGAAATTTTGAAATAGTAATAATAAATGAAATACCAATTTAAGTGAAATGTGTGTTTTCTGTTGTAGAAGGTACATCAGGAGAATGGATTTGGGAATCTTTATTTCATCCACCTCGAAAACTGGGCATTAATGATATTGAAGGACAGCGGGTACTTCAGATTGCAGTGATTCTGCGAAATCTTTCCTTTGAGGAGGGCAATGTAAAGCTCTTGGCAGCTAATCGTACCTGTCTTCGTTTCCTGTTACTTTCAGCACATAGTCATTTTATTTCTTTAAGGCAATTAGGCCTTGATACATTAGGAAATATTGCAGCTGAGGTAAGCATGTAACAGTATCTTAGTTTTCATAACTAGTCATCTTTACTTTAAAATTTTAGGATGTTACTATTTTATACTTTCCTGTGTTTATAGGATATTAAATGGTTACATATGTTTGTTGCTAAAAGTAATAGTGTAAAAAGTATCTCATACTTGTGTGTAAACAAAGAAATACTTGAATGATGCTTCAAATTTAGTGATGATTGCTCTCATAATACATTTTATAAAGTAACACAAGGTTGTCTTGTTCACTTTTATTAAATTTGAAATACACAACTTTGGAAGAAGCAAATCTCAATAATAGTGTTCTTTCTTTCTTCTAGCTTTTATTGGACCCTGTTGATTTCAAAACTACTCATCTGATGTTTCATACTGTTACAAAATGCCTAATGTCAAGGGATAGATTTTTAAAGATGAGGGGTGAGTGTTCATTTGAGGTTTTTGCTGTCTAAAGCAAACAAAGATTATCATTTGTTAAAAAAAAATAATTGTATATAACAGGGTATGGTGGTGCAGGTGTATAATTCCAATGCTCTGAGAACTCAAATTCTGTCTGGGTGACTTAGGGATACCCTCCCCCCAAATCAAAAAGGGCTAGAGATGTAGCTCACTACAAAGGCCCTAGGTTCAGTCCCCAGTACTACAAGAAAACAAAGCAAATAAAATTTTGTGTGCATATTTTTTTCAGGCATGGAAATTTTGGGAAATCTTTGCAAAGCAGAAGATAATGGTGTTTTAATTTGTGAATATGTGGATCAAGATTCTTATAGAGAGATAATTTGTCATCTCACCTTACCTGACGTGCTGCTCGTAATCTCAACACTCGAGGTGCTATACATGCTCACTGAAATGGGAGATGTTGCTTGCACAAAAATTGCAAAAGTAGAAAAGAGTATAGGTAAGACTGGACCAGAACTCTTTTAAATTATTTTCTCTATTGAGAAAAATATCCCATATGATGCTATATGAAAACTTTCGCCAGGCATAGTGGCACATGACTGTAGAGTCAGTGCTCAGGAGCCCGAGGCAGGAGGATCACTGTGATTTCAAGATAGCCTGGGCTACACGATGAGTACAGTGAGTGC
Source organism: Cuniculus paca (assembly GCA_004365215.1). Taxonomy (NCBI): domain Eukaryota; kingdom Metazoa; phylum Chordata; class Mammalia; order Rodentia; family Cuniculidae; genus Cuniculus; species Cuniculus paca. The sequence continues at coordinate 6,804 of RJWT010012633.1, forward strand.
AAGGCCAGCCTGAGCTACATGAGACCCTGCTCAAAAAAATAAAGCAACTTTAACTGATATTTAGGACTTATTATTTCATTTTCTGGAGTCATTACCCCCTCAGACATATTTTGTTTACATCATTCTTTCTACTTGTTTCAGGTGAGCAAGAAACATCTGTCATGTAGAGAACAGGATAATAAGACTATCAGATGTCCTTATTCCTTCTGCCTTTTGTTGCATTTCAATTTTTAAATCAACGAAACTGTTATGTCTGACACTTTGAGAGTAGGTCTTTCCATTTCAGCTGGTCAGTTACTACTGTTAACGTGTTCACAACGGGGCCATAATTCATATGTCTCGCTGCTGAGTGACTAAACCACCAGTGGTACATGCCTTTGGCCCCACCCAGCATCATGCGACAGTCCCATTGGGTGATACAACAGCCTGATAGGATAGTTATGCATGTACAGTAGTGGTTCAGACTGGCAGGTGTGTTTTAAACAAGTAGAGGTAAGCGATACAAACTTCTTTCTGCTGCTAGGAGTTACTGGTAGTTATATTGTCAAAAATTAGTGAATTCTCCTCCTTAGAGCTTGTCAGTTTTAAGCAGTCTTACTAAAGCATCCCATGTTGACATTGGACTGAGGAATTAAAGCCTATTTTGAAATAAATACTAGAATCAGAACTAATAAAGATTTATCCTGAAAATGTTATTATTGGGAAATTGAGGTGTGATTTCCCTTGTCAGTAATTCTGGCTACACATTAGAATCACTTGGGAAACTTTTTTAAAAATAGAGGTATCATATCCGGATGTGGTGGTACACACCCGTAATCCCAGCACTTGGGAGGATGAGGTAGGAGGTTTGCCACAAGTTTGAGGCCAGCTTGAACTACATAGTGAGATCCTGTCTCCAAAAAAAAAAAGACACCAAGTCCTACTTCAGAGCTACTAAATCAGTCTTCAGAGATTGAGCCTAAATTTTTGTTGTTACAATCAACAGCTAATTCTGATATACAGTGATTCATGGACTGGCATTTCAAAAGTAGTATTCTGAACAGTACATATTCTCTAGAGAAGACATTGTTTTCTAATATCACTGAATAATAACTATTGGTGTTGTATCTCTTTTAGACATGCTAGTATGTCTGGTTTCTATGGATATTCAGATGTTTGGCGCTGATGCACTAGCTGCAGTAAAACTTGTGGAACATCCAAGTTCTTCTCATCAAGTTTTATCTGAAATCAGGCCACAAGCTATAGAGCAAGTCCAAACCCAGACCCATGTAGCATCTACCCCAGGTTAGTATTTTTATTTTTTTTTCAGTGTCTTTAAGAGGTATGTAATATTTAGTATAGAGGATAAATTTAAATACACAGTATGAAGAACTAATAGTTTAGCTGGGCGTGGTGGCTCACGCCTGTAATCCTAGCACTCGGGAGGCTGAGACAGGCGGATCGTTGTGAGTTCGAGACCAGCCTGGGCTACAAAGTGAGCTCAAGGCCAGCCTGAACAGCACAGTGAGACCCTGTCTCAAAAAAAACAGGGCTGGGGATCTAGCTCAGCGGTCTAAGCGCCTGCCCGGCAAGCGCAAAGTCATGAGTTCAATCCCCGGTGCCGCAAAAAAAAAAAAAAAAAGAACTAATAGTTTGCTAGTAGACAAAAGGAAGATTTGGATGTGTACTATAATTCCTTAGATATTTTACATTCCAGGAATAGCAATATCAAAGTGAGTGCAAAGAAAGAATAGAATAATAGACAAATCAAGTTGAGAAAGATGTAGAGAAATGGGAGAGATTAAAGTATCCATAATTATGTGAGCAGTAAAGACTTATCAGGCGTATTATTCGTGATTTTGGTCATGGGAAGTTGACATACCAGAAATAGGTTAATTGCGTATTACCTTATGGTTCTCTCAGGCAGAGTTCTGAGTTCATAAGTATCGTGCTCCCGATCCTCTCCCTCCAGCTTTTGGCTTCACTACCACAGAATCAGAGCTTACGAGCAGACAGGAGCACATATGTGCACACACACACACACACACACACACAAGCGTGTTTATCTACATATGTGTATCCTTCATAGTCCCCTGGCTTAATTCTTTTTAAATTCAAATATCTACCAGTTATAGTACATAGCTGTCTAATAGCCAGGCTTCTCTTCAGTCCTTGGACTTCTTTTTACACACTCACCCTTTTTACGCACTGAGCCTTTTTGTAGAGTCCTCAATCTTTGGCCTAACAAAACTAATTCATCTTCCATTTCACTTGTTCATCAACTTTCTACCCTCTCGCCTTGTATTATCCCCAAAGTATTTTTCCCTTGTACTTCTGGATGAAAGGTGCTTGTTTTCTCAGTTCACCTCTCTGTCACTTCGGAATTAATTAATATGAAGTCTGCATAGAATGAATTTCTTCATATTCTTATCGCTTCACTTACAAACTTACTAGTATCTGTACTCATTCTGCTTCATCTTTCCTTTACTCAGAAAGAGATGCTAACTTCTGAATCTGTACTTTTCCATCTTTGTCCTTATATCTTAAATCTCTCTTATTTCTTCCTTTCAGATGGAAATACATTTAGTTCTCATCCTCTCTCATAACCTTCCTTTCCTGTAGTCTTACTGTCCTTAATCTTTATCATACCTTTTTACTATATCTTGTTGAGTCTTCCTAAAAACCTTGGTTTCTTCAATATCCGCGCTAATGACTCAATTCAGACTCCTGTCTCGTAAGCTATCTCTTCTCATGTTCATTGAATCATGGTCATAAACTCTCCTATTTCAGCTCATAGTATTAAAATTGTATACTTTACTTATGCAAAGTATGCAGTGTATGTCATGTATTTATGGGTTTTCATTGTGTCTTTCTTAACTATCTGGTAACATTGTATCAACATGAATCCATCTGACAGAACTGATCAAGTAATAAAAGGCAAAAAAAGTAACTTGGACTTTTTGTATACTCAGTGAACACCCACAGGCAGTGGATGTCAGACAGTGTGTAACTGGAGACTCCTCAGTCAGATTACTAATGAATGGTTTCTCAGCCTTGACAAAAATGTGAAACATTTCATATCACCAGTTATATGAATAGTAGGGATGTGTTTTTATCATTTTTGATCTGCAGATCACTTTACTACTTAGGTTCACTCTGAATAACATCTTTAAATTATTTTATTAGTTACCCTTCATAGTGTGACATTTTCCCCCATGACTGAATACTGCTCTTATAGTATTTTTTTCCCTTTCCTTCATCACTGTGAAACTTTTTGATTTACCTTATTTACCTATTTTTAGGTTGATATTTAAATTTCATAATTTAAGTAGTTTCAAAGAGTAGATTGTTAGTTGTATACTAAAGTGACTTTTAAAATAATTACAGTGCTCTTGATAATCATCGGAATCTTGATATCATCATTCATATAGAAAGTACACATGGACTAGTGGTGCAGTTGTAGAGCATATACTTAACATGCACAAAGCTCTGGGTTCGATCCCAGCTCTTCCCCTCCCGATAAGTAGATACCAATATATATGTGGATAGGTAGATATAAACACATAATTTTAAACATCAGAAATTTTATGATATTCTTCTTTAACTTTGTACTTATCCTAATATCTATATAGATTTTTATCTTAATGTGATATATTTTATGTTTGACGGTCTTTTATTCATCATTCCATCGATACTTTTGAGCTATAAAATAAACATTTTAAAGGTTTTTTTTTTCAATTAATTGTTATCGTGTAAACTTTAAAATTTATTTTATCATTAAAAGTTTCACTAATAAATCCTATATCAAACAGTAGATTTTTGCTAGGCATGGTGGCACACTGTAATCCCAGCACTGTAGAGATTAAGGGGGAATTGCTGTTCTGGGCTCCATAGTGAGTTCAAGGCCAGCCTGAACTATATAGCATAACCCTGTCTCAAAAAAAAAAAAAAGGTTTTTATAACTTATAAATGACTATTAAATGAAAAGTAAAATTATTGAGAGTATGTATCTTAATCTTAATGAGATTGATGTGACTTTTCTCCCCTAATTCGCTGGAAACAATCCCAGTGTATCTGCAGATGAATGTCACTTATTGCTAGGATGAAACTTTTATCACCATCAATTCTATTCTTATTTTCTCTTTTTATAAATATGAGTTGAAAATATTTGTTCACATAAATGAGTATAGAATTTACAACTCTTTGGACATCCTCATAATTATTCAAAAAGTATTAAATTTATTTTTAATGATCATCTGATAACTAGAGTTCACCATTCTTTTTGTTAAAATCAAAGAATTATTAAATACCTGATTTGTGAGAATGTTTGTTGCCCAATCTTTAAATATATTTTAGTTTCTGAAAAGATGTTTTAAAAGATTTGACTATAAATAGTATTTGCAACTCTTTTACTTAGTTGAACTGAGGTAGGATAAAGATAAATACCTAGAGCTGGGCATGGTGGCGCACGCCTGTAATCCCAGCACTCGGGAGGCTGAGACAGGAGGATTGTTGCGAGTTCAAGACCAGCCTGGGCTACAAAGTGAGCCCAAGGCCAGCCTGAATGGCATATTGAGACCCTGTCTTAAAAAGACAAGGGCCGGGGTTTGGCTCAGTGGCCTAAACACCTGCCTGGCAAGCACTAGATCATGAGTTCAATCCCCGATGCCGCAAAAAAAAAAAAAAAAAAGATAAATACCTGGGACTGACAGGAGGTCCTACCATATAACCTCTTTGTTAAGAGGCTTTACGAACAGTTGCTAATTCTTTAGATGTGCCTTGAGATAAGGAAAATCATAATTTATAAATCACATTTTTAAGAAGACTGACAGTATTCAAGGTTATTGTTATCTATACCTCTCTTTGTTCATGCTTCTTTTCTTACAGGCCAGTCACATGCCAAATTCCTTAAATATTCTATCATTCTATAAATTAGCTCAGTAGATAAGGTAATGGGCAGAAAACTGATCTTAAAAGAAACATATAAAGGTTTAAAAGAACAATTTTTACCAACATTGTAGATTACCCATCTAAAACACACACACACACACACACACACACACACACACACACACACACACAACTGTGCCTTGCCTTCTTTCCCCCAGCGAAATGGGCTGTCCAGCTGGGTGTGGTGGTACACACCTGCAATCCTGGCACTCAAAAGACTGAGGCAGTGTTCAAGGCCAGTTTGGAATATGTAGTAAGACCCTGTTCTCAAGCCCCATTCCCTGTAAGTAATTAATAAGTAGATCATCACCTTTTTCCTGTAAATCAAGCCTAAACTTTCCATAGAATCTCAAATTCCTCAGATTGTAACAACCAAAAACACACAAATACTCTAGCTCCAGACTTAATTTTTCTCATTCACTCTCTCTCTCCCCTTCATACTCTATTTAAGAGTGTGTACTTTTAAACATTCTACCTAACAAAATCCCTTTACACCTCTTACTGACTCATCCTGCAGATTCTTCTGAGATGAAAGAGACCCTTCACTCTGTCTCATGGGTGGGATGAATTGAGGTCCCCCATCTGTGTTCTGGGGACCTCTTTGGAACCTGTTCAGTGACAGTACGTATTCTGTGAGACTCAGTATGTTCAAGTAATTTTAACGTAATGCTTAAGAATGCGTCAAGAATGTCCTGATGGGCATACTTAACGCACAGATTCCTGGGCTCCATTACCCTGAATTTCCTAATCAAGTGGCACCTGAGAATCTTAATTTCTACCAGGTTCCCATGAGATGGTGATACTTCAGGTCCAGAGACTGTACTTTGAAGACTACTGAATAAGAGAAATTGAAGTATTACTCATTTAAAGACCAGTACAGTGTTTTGGACTTAATTGAATAAACCCTTTTTATCATGGGCTTACAGTACATTTTTATGAAGATCTTGGCGCTTCAGTTTTACCTCATTCAACATATGAAAAATGCTGTAGAGCTTGTGATAAAGCTAGTTTTATGGGGTTTTTTTCTTTGTTTTGTTTTGTTTTGTTTTGTTTTTGTGCTGGAGATTGAACCCACTGCCTTGCACGTGCTAAGCACTTAAGCTACCTGTTAGCTGTACTCCCAGCCCAATAGCTTTTATTTTCAGAGATCTCTAACTTAATCAGACTTACTTTCTTTTGCTTAGGAAAAGTCATACACCTCTTTCAATTTTTAACAGTGTTTTAGTGTAGGTTCCTATAACTTAGTTCAGAATTCTAAGTTAAGCTTGTCATGAGTTTATCATCTGAATGAATAAAATATCACTACCTTCAATTTTTTAAGAAATAATTTTGGCCGGGCCTGGTGGCATACATCAGTAATCCCAGCACTCGGGAGACTGAGGCAGGAGGATCGTTGCGAGTTTGAGAGGGCTACAGGAAGGCCTACCATATAATGCCTTTGTTAAGAGACTTTATGAAGTTTCTAATTCTTTAGGTACGCCAGAGGTTTTTAATAAGAACAATAGTAACAGTAGGTAACTTTATGTAGTATTTTCTTTGTGCCAGGCATTGTTTTAACTGATTACATATAAACTCCTCTAATTATCATATCAATCTATAAGGTCAGTATATTTTACCTCTCCCCATTTTACAGATAGATAAGTAACTTGCCCTGGATTACAGAGCTAGAGAGTGATAGAAGTCTGGAGCTATTTTGGGCTCCAGTCATGCAATTAACCATAATCCTGCAGTGCTATAAAAAGGTAAGACTTAGATCTGGGTGTGGTGGCACAGGCCTAAACACTCTTGGGAGCCTGAGGCAGGAGGATAACCATGATTTAAAGCCAGCCTGAGCTACATAATGAGACCCTGTCTTAAAAAAAGATGAGTTAAACCTTTCTGGTTCAACATGGGAAAAAATCAGTTATCAAAAAAGAGGTGATAACTTTCAGGCAAAAGTTTTAGGAACATACCTAAATTGAATATCTGAAAACTGATTCCTTTCAAAGTGCAAGTGCATTTGTATCACTTGGAATATCTGCAGCTTTCCTGAGAGCAGTGTCCTCAGTTTGTTGCTACATTGTAACAATTGTACATTTTCATCTAAATTCCTTTTTTTTTTTTTCTTTTTTTTCTTTCTTTTTGAGACAGAGTCTCGCTATGCAGTTTAGGCTGGCCTGGAGGCTTAACTTCATAGCCTAGGCTGGTTTCGAATTCACAAGGATCCGAATGCCACAGCCTCCCAGAGTACTGGCATTACAGGCGTGTGCCACCACACCTAGCTCCAGTTTAAATTTTTAATTGTGGCTTCATTATTTTTTATGCATTGTTAATAGTTTCAACTTAATTTCTAATGTTTTATAAGATTGTTAGTTGATCAGGCCATTTCAGTCAGAATGAGGTTATACACACAGGAAGTGCTAAAGGAAGGAGATTTCTACGTAGGCCCTAGAAAGGTGTGTTCAAGAAGAGTATTACCAGGTTACATGGAGGGAAACATGATTAGTGGGGGTTGCCCATAAGAGGATTTTGTTCTAATTATTATATTGTTAGGAAGCGTATCATACTGTGGCCTCTAAAAAACTTCCGTAAAGGGCTGCTGTTAGCTGTTATGTATAAGAAAGCCTGGAAGCTTCATCAGGTCATTCAGATCCAGCTATGCTTGAAGGCTCCTTTAGTTTGATTCCTTAGATACATTTGATCTGTTTGAGTGTCCTGAGGAAGTTTGACTAGCATCTGATGAAAAATGGGTACTTACTATATATTTAAAAACTGAAAAATAATGCTGCTCAAATGAAGTAGTATAATTTAAATCTTAATTATAAATATGTGGCTCATTTTTATTTTAGTGTCATAGTATAACTTTAATACTATTTTCTGTATTTTTATTTTTTATTCTTTGTTGTAGCAGAGTAGAAATAATATATTTTTTTCTACAGATCTTTACAACTTGTTAGAAAATAGATTATTTACTTCATTCAACTTCATTTATGTATGGACCTTAAGGTTATTTTCAAATACGTCCTAATAGAAATCATATGTATTTGATCAGTAACCAGTACATTTTTATACAACTATGTTGCATCTTTTAAGATAAAAAGTATACTTCAGAACTATTATTACTACACATCTCTCCTTTTTACTTTTTCCTCCCTTGAGGAAATGTAATCTCTGAGAATCTTTTCTAAAATATTAGACTTTTAAGATAGTTTAGGTATTACTCATCCTATCCCAGATATTTATAGAGTTAATATTAATCATTTGAATTCAGAAGTGAAGTTACAATTTCTAAGGCTTTTGCTTCTTAAGCTGAGAGATGTTTATTATGTGTTGAGCTGTGTTACCCTTGCCTGTTTAAATTTCTTTGAGACTTAGTTTCCTTGTGTATATGTGCCTCATAGAGAATGTGGGAAGATAATATACGTAAAGTATTAGTAAAGTATTTAGTGTCTAGCCCATGAGAAGAAGTTTATTAGGTGAGTCATCCATGGGCTTGTTATTATTTGAGTGATTGTGAAGCCGAACAAAATGTGAAACATCTAGGACAGTGTCTGACTTACTGTGTGTTCCATTATATCCAATATAGGTAGACATTTCTTTCTCAAATTTGTGTACTTTCATCTGTCCACATACCTTTTTTGAAAGGTATTCAATGTGAATATTAATTGGTTCAGTGTCCATGAACTAAATCATGGTATATAGTAACTAAATTTTCTAAACGATGTAGCTAATGTATTTTTTTCTTTAGCTTCCAGAACAGTTGTAGCACAGCATGTTGCTCCACCTCCAGGAATAGTGGAAATAGATAGTGAGAAGTTTGCTTGTCAGTGGTAAGTGGTTTATTTCTATTAAGGCTTTATCCTTGGAAAAAAATACAGCAAAAGATAAATAGAACACAAAGAAGTATTCAGCAGTCATTCAGAATGTTTTATTAAATATTTCCTTTTATTTAGTATGTAGAATATCTTTTATATAAAGAAAAGACAATATAAAATCATTTGACCTATATTTTGTAATTTGAAAGGAAAATATTCACAATTTTCATAATTAAAATGGTCTGACTAGAACTTTATTAAATTACACCTTTTTAAAATAACGTTTGTTTTGAAATCTTGTCTTTTGTGTTATAGAGAATGTTAGATTAGAAAATAGTTTTAAAATTAGTATTTTGTTACAACTGAATTAGACTAAAAAAATAAAACTAGGTTTTGTCGTTCAATGTCCCTTCTCCATCTAAAGCAAAACTTAACATTGACAGTTAAGTTTTCCTTTTTGTGAGTATGAAGAGGAAATTAATCACACGAGGCAATAGTCAGTTTATATACCTTGAATTAGCAACTTGACAACAATATTTTCCTGACAAGATTAAGTTGTCATATGTCAGCCACTCTGAAAAATGTAGAATTGGACATTTTTCATTTTTCATGGGTAATTGCCTCCATATTATTTATGAAGTAATTTAAACTCTTTACTTAGAAGATTAACAGATTTTAGTATAAGATCACTTTCTGATGTGATATCATTTCTAAAAATATCTTTCTTTGACCCTTTTCCCTTACTCTCCACCATTTGTCTCCCATTCCATATTCCTGTCACTGTTTTCATATTTTTGATTCTTTCATATCTTTGTTCCTGTGACAGTTTTCTCCAGACTATACCTTCCTTAGATCAGTTTTATGATTTTAAACATCTGTAATTGTTTAGTTTTTTCTCACCTTCTCTATTTTTACCCATTAACCCCCATACTTGATGAATCCCTTCTAATAATATTCAGAAAGGTTTGCCTTCTACATTGCAACCAGAACATATGGTCTTTCTGAAATGTCTTTAAAGAAAGTATTTTAAAACTTACAAAGAACATGTAACACAACCATAATAAAATGTGTATAGTGATTTTTTTTTCTTTAAAACCTCAATTTTGACATTTCTGGCACTTCTTCAGAGGGGGAGGAGAATTATTTTATCATAATTATTATTTGGTTAAGTTTGTAAGAAATAGCTAAGTTAGCCTGTTATGCATAGTGAGTTCTGGAGAGAGTCTTGTGAGGATAACTCCAATCCTAACTTACAGGTAGAAGTCACTTTGATTTTTCTTTTTAATTTTAATTTTTCTTAGTATGTGTTTATAGTAGGTAGTGATTACATTCATTGTGGGGAGTTGGTACATGTAATTCTTTTTACATCCTGTTTTCCTAGAAGTCACTTTAAGAAAAAGACAAACTGAAGTTTGGATTAATTTGTAATGAATTACCAAATAGAAACAAGTGTTTTGACATGAGGGAATGAGAATGCACAACATAGGAAGTATCGTTGTTGCAGGGAGTAGTTGAAAAGCTTTGTTACAATTTTTTCTGAAGGAATTTGATCCAAGAGCCAAGAAAACTTTAACCTTAGTTTAGTTTCTCACTATTTTCTTCAACTTTAATGCATATAACTTATAATTAGGAACCGATTACTATAGGAACCCAAGTATAGATATTCACTAAATGAAACCATTTCCTACAGAACATTTATTGCCAGCGTACCAATCATGCTTCTCCTGAATTTTGAACATAGTTTTCATATTAATTGTTGATATTTTTAGCACTACAATAAGTATGATTAAGTAGTAAATCTTTTTTGATTGTGCCTAAAACTTGGCTTGTATTTTTGTTAGTAACATAATGAGGTAGTGAAATTTGATTAGTTGTTGTAATTACTGGTTTATAACACATTGCTTTCAAATAGTTTAGGCATATTTAAATATGGAATGTAATACAGTCTGTTGTATAATGTCTTTATTTATCTTCTCTTTTAGGCTAAATGCTCATTTTGAAGTAAATCCAGATTGTTCTGTCTCTCGAGCAGAAATGTATTCTGAATACCTCTCAACTTGTAGTAAATTAGCTCGTGGTGGGATCCTCACATCTACTGGATTTTATAAGTGTCTTAGGTATGATGCATAGTTCTTTAAATAAAATTCATTTATCTTTTTTTTCTCCCCTGTCAATTTTTCCATTTCAAAGATTTTAGACATTTTAAATCTTGAACAGTAGTCTATAATTAATACCGTATCTTCAAATTTAAGGCTTTTTGATTTGCTAAGTTCATAAAATAGGTATGTTTAAACTAGTTACATTATGAAGTGACATCACTTAAAACTCAGTGAGACTGTAAGCCAAATGTGGGAGTGCATTCCTGTAATCCGGTACTCTGGGAGGTTGAAGCATGACAACCAGTTAGAGGCCAGCCTGGGCAGTAAAATACATAAATAAAAAGGACTCTGAATTCTGCCTCCAGTACAGGGAAAAGTAAAACAAAATTTTAAAAAGGAAGAAAGGAGGGAGGGAGAGGGAATGAGCAAAAAAAAAAAACCTCACAACTCGGTAAGTAATTGGAGGATCGACGTGTGCGTGATGATGCCTAATTTGTGTGTCTCAACAGCTGGGCAGGTTGTACCACCAGAGGTACATGCATGAGTGTCCACTTCTACCACCAGTGGCACAGGCTGCCCAGTGGGACAGTCATGCATGTAGCATAGTGGTTCAAGCTGGAGGGAACATGTTACTCTGCTGTATTTCTTTCTTTACTTCTCACCTTTTCAAAATATAACTCTATAATATAAGTAGTACTGCTTCATACCTAAGTAGCAGCGAATATTTGACCACTGTTGATACAGACATTGTTAGAAGTCAGTGTTTTTTGCTAGTGTCCTAGTCATCATAACTAATTGAGTTTGTATTACTTTACAGAACAGTCTTTCCAAATCATACAGTGAGGAGAGTAGAGGATTCTAGTAACAATGGGCAGGCGCATATTCATGTGGTTGGAGTAAAACGGAGGGCTATACCACTTCCCATTCAGATGTATTATCAGCAGCAACCAGTTTCTACTCCTGTTGTTCGTGTTGATTCTGTATCTGATGTGTCTCCAACTCCTTCACCTGCAGGTATTTTTGTGTGTGTTTCATTTATTGCTAATGTTATAATAAAACTGGTGAAATGAGCATCTTTTATCAGATTCATAGTTGTTAATTTCTTAAAATTATTTACTCATATTAAGTAAAATAATTCCTATTCACATTTTTCAGTCATTTAATTTGAAATTTTTTTTTTTTAGGAATCCCTCTTGGATCACAGACTGTAGGAAATCATTTTCAGAGGACTCCTGTTACCAACCAATCTTCAAATTTGACTGCAACACAAATGTCTTTTCCAGTACAAGGTATTCATACTGTGGCACAGACTGTTTCAAGAATTCCACCAAATCCTTCAGTTCATACCCACCAGCAGCAAAATGCTCCAATGACTGTCATTCAAAATAAAGCTCCAGTTCCTTGTGAAGTTGTAAAAGCTACAGTAATACAGAATTCTATATCCCAGACAGCAGTTCCTGTTAGTATTGCTGTTGGAGGAGGACCTGCACAGAGTTCTGTGGTTCAGAACCATAGTACAGGCCCACAACCTGTTACAGTTGTGAATTCTCAGACATTGCTTCACCATCCATCTGTAATTCCACAACCGTCTCCATTACACACAGTGGTACCAGGACAGATTCCTTCAGGCACTCCTGTTACGGTAATTCAGCAGGCTGTCCCACAAAGTCATATATTTGGCAGAGTACAGAACATACCAGCTTGTACTTCTACAGTTTCACAGGGTCAACAACTAATCACCACATCACCCCAACCTGTGCAAACTTCATCTCAACAGACATCAGCAGGTAGCCAGCCACAAGACACTGTTATCATAGCACCCCCACAGTACGTAACAACTTCTGCGTCCAATATTGTCTCAGCCACTTCAGTGCAGAATTTTCAGGTAGCTACAGGACAAATGGTTACCATTGCTGGTGTCCCGAGTCCACAACCCTCAAGGGTAGGGTTTCAGAATATTGCTCCAAAACCTCTCCCTTCACAGCAAGTTTCATCAACTGTCGTACAGCAGCCTATTCAACAACCACAGCAGCCAACCCAACAAAGTGTAGTGATTGTAAGCCAACCAGCTCAACAAGGTCAGACTTATGCACCAGCCATTCACCAAATTGTTCTGGCTAACCCAGCAGCTCTTCCAGCTGGTCAGACAGTTCAGCTAACTGGACAACCAAACATAACTCCATCATCTTCACCATCACCTGCCCCAGCTACTAATAACCAAGTCCCTACTGCCATGCCATCTTCTTCTACCCCTCAATCACAGGGACCACCTCCTACTGTCAGTCAGATGCTATCTGTGAAAAGGCAGCAACAGCAGCAGCATTCACCAGCACCCCCACCACACCAGGTACAGGTACAAGTTCAGCAGTCACAGCAAGTACAGATGCAGGCTCAGCCTCCACCAACAAGTACAGGAGTTGGTCAGCCTGCCTCTGGGGAGTCAAGTCTGATAAAACAGTTGCTGCTTCCAAAGCGTGGCCCTTCAACCCCAGGTGGTAAGCTTATTCTCCCAGCTCCACAGATTCCTCCCCCTAATAATGCACGAGCTCCTAGCCCTCAGGTGGTCTATCAGGTGGCCAATAACCAAACAGCTGGTTTTGGAGTACAAGCGCAAACTCCACCTCAGCAGCTATTGGTTGGGCAGCAAAATGTTCAGTTGGTCCAAAGTGCAATGCCACCCACAGGGGGAGTGCAAACTGTGCCCATCTCGAACTTACAAATATTACCAGGCCCACTGATCTCAAACAGCCCAGCAACCATTTTCCAAGGGACTTCTGGGAACCAGGTAACCATAACAGTTGTGCCAAATACAAGTTTTGCAACAGCAACTGTGAGTCAGGGAAATGCAACTCAGCTCATTGCTCCAGCAGGAATTACTATGAGCGGAACGCAGGCAGGAGTGGGACTTCAGGTGCAAACACTTCCAGCCACTCAGACTTCTCCAGCTGGACAATCATCATGTAGTACTGCTACTCCCCCGTTCAAAGGTGATAAAATAATTTGCCAAAAGGAGGAGGAAGCAAAGGAAGCAACAGGTTTACATGTGCATGAACGTAAAATTGAAGTTATGGAGAACCCTTCCTGTCGACGTGGATCTACAAACACCAGCAATGGGGATACCAAGGAAAATGAAATGCAGATGGGAAGTCTTTTAAATGGGAGAAAGTACAGTGACTCAAGTCTACCTCCTTCAAACTCAGGGAAAAGTGAGGCTAATCAGTGCTCACTAATCAGTAATGGGCCATCATTAGAATTAGGTGAGAATGGAGCTTCTGGAAAACAGAACTCAGAACAAATGGACATACAGGACATCAAAAGTGATTTGAAAAAACCCCTAGTTAATGGAATCTGTGATTTTGATAAAGGAGATGGTTCTCATTTAAGCAGAAACATTCCAAATCACAAAACTTCCAATCATGTAGGAAATGGTGAGATCTCTCCAATGGAACTACAAGGGACTTTGGATGCCACTCAGCAAGATACTGCCAAAGGTGATCAACTAGAAAGAATTTCTAATGGACCTGTATTAACTTTGGGTGGTTCCCCATCTATGAGCAGTATGCAGGAGGCTTCAAATATGACAATGCAGCAATTTAGTGGTACTGATTTGCCTAATGGACCTCTAGCTTCAAGTTTGAATTCAGATGTGCCTCAGCAACGCCCAAGTGTAGTTGTCTCACCACATTCTACAACCTCTGTTATACAGGGGCATCAAATCATAGCAGTTTCCCACTCAGGATCAAGAGTTTCCCATTCTCCTGCCCTGTCGTCTGATGTTCGGTCTACAAACGGCACAGCAGAATGCAAAACTGTAAAGAGGCCAGCAGAGGATAATGATAGGGAAACAGTCACAGGAATTCCAAATAAAGTAGGAGTTAGAATTGTTACAATCAGTGATCCCAACAATGCTGGCTGCAGTGCAACAATGGTTGCTGTGCCAGCAGGAGCAGATCCAAGCACTGTAGCTAAAGTAGCAATAGAAAGTGCTGTTCAGCAAAAGCAACAGCATCCACCAACATACATGCAGAATGTGGTCCCACAGGTAAGTCAGTCTACTGTCATGTTTCTCTTCACATTATATTCTGATTTGTAAATACTGTATGCTTTTAGGGGCAAACACTTTTTCCATGTCTCACTTTGAAAAGTTACTGTTTCAGCTCATTTGTACTCAAGCTCTCCTGTTTTTTCTTTAGTTGTGTAATATTAAACAGTTCAGTCCTTAATGTATCATATAAAGAATTTTTCAGTTTTGTTGTAGCTCCAAATTAGTAATTTTATATATATATATATATATATACCCCCACACACACACACACACACAGTGATATGTATATATGGTGGTTTATCTAACATTTTTGAAAACTATTAAAATGTGTCTTAGTCTCCTTTAGAGTTTCCCGTGGGTGGTAAGTGAGACTTCCTAAGATTATTCTAAAGGAGAGTTCTGTATTTGATTTTTAATGTGTATTTATGGCTCCTTAAGTAGTCTGTTGGTGAAAAGGATGAATCCAATAAGAACTTTTAAGTATAATCTTAATGTATTTATGTATTGGTTTCCTTCACAGAGTATTCTTAATTGCAATTTGTTTCAAGTATCCTGATAATTTAGTTTCTCTTTTTTTTTTGCTATACTGTTATGTTTCTGCTATTCACTTTTTAACTTCTCCTATCCCATCTACAAATATCCTAGTTGTAAATAAAAGTATTTTCTAGGATCTTTTCTACTGAATGGAGAGTCCAGTTTTATATGATCTTTCTGCTGAAACCATGGATCCCTCCAATAGTACCATCACCTATTTTCTGAATCCCTT
>RJWT010012634.1:0-22325 GCA_004365215.1 Cuniculus paca
GTTGAGGTGCCAAGGCTAGGTGAAACTCACAATGCACACCTTCAGCTCCAGCCAAGACTACCACTGTGGCTGTTCTGTTGCTGGGCGGTGTCTGGGTGGAGCCCAGGCAGGATGCCAGGGAAGCTCCAAACTTTCCAGGCCAATGGGGGCGGGGTGCTAACTCCTACCAGTCTGTTGGCAAGGTCCCTAGCTGCACAGCCAGGTGGAATTTGCTGTGTGTGCTCCCAACTCAAGCCAAGCCCAGAGAAGCAGCTGTCAGGCTGCTCTAGGTGAATGGGTAGTGCCCAGGAAGTACCCCAGAGACGACCCAAACGTCCTGGGCAAATGGGGGACAGACTCAAAGCCCCACTGGGCTCCTGGGTAAGTCCCAAGGTGAAAGGCTAGGTGGAATTCGCTGGCCATGCCCCCAACCCAAGTCGGGCCAAGAGCAGCCACCACTGGGCAGATCCAGGTGAACAGATGGAGTGCAGGCAGGACCCCAGGGATGCCCCAAATGTCCAAGGGCAGTGGGGGATGGACACAAACTCTCACAGGCCTCCTGGTGAAGTCCCAAGCCAAACGGACAAGTGGAACTTGATGGTCACACCCTCAACTCAAGCCAGACCCAGATCAGCAGTTGCTGGGCTGCCCCAGGTGAACTGGCGGGGTGAACAGCCTCTCCCCTTGTTGGGGTGCTCTTTGAGCAGAGCCTGTCTATGTCTTCCCTCTGAGCTCCTTACCAGCAAGCAGCATTTCCCTTTGTCTGATGGAATGCACTCTGAGCAGAGCCTGCTTCTGCCTTCCCTCTGTGCTGGTTACCGGAGAGCAGTCACTCCAGTTGTTGGAATGCACTGAGAGCAGAGCCTGTCTCTGCCTTCCCTCTGAGCTCCTTACCAGCAAGCATCATTTCCCTTTGTCCGATGGAATGTGCTGAGAGCAGAGCCTGCCTCTGCCTTCCCTCTGAGCTCTATGAAGCTAGATTTAAAATGTGTCTCATTTCTACAGTTTGCATTACTTTAATTTTAGCTCTGGGTAAACTGCCTTGTTAGTTAGAAAGTTTGAAAGAGTAAACATTAAAATATGAAAACATTTGATTTTCTTAGTATTTTCATCAGTTATGTTGATTCTTGTAGTATGTAAGAATATTAGGGTCAGTATAAAGGTTCTATACAATTTGAAGAACATAGAAAATTTGCCTAAATGTCCAGATCTCCACAGATAATATAAAAGTTACTTACATTATTTAGCCTATATCTCAAAAGGAATTTAAAGATTTTCTCAGCTATTTATATTTAGTCTAACAAACAAAAGTGCTGTTGGATTATATAGAACATAAACTTGTAATACCTACTTTACTCCTGGAATGGAAATTTTAAATCTTGATGAATAACTCAAGAAATTATAAATGTTACTTTTTAGGAATAGAACTTATTAAAATGAACAAAACTTAGCATTGGAAGAAGGGGGTATATTTAAAGCTTAATATGATGATAATATTAAAGGATTTTTTTTAAGGAATAAGAAAAACTAGGGACTATTATAGAAAGATATGATTATAAATGAGGATTTAATGATAGTATATTTTATGCTAAGTGAGTAGCTTGTAGCCACACTTACAAAAGGGAGAAAAATATTGTGTAACTGACAATAAATATGTTAATTTATTCTATTTTATGTAGCTATTTTGCTATACACATCTTATATATCCTATCTTATATATATTGTGTCATTTTTGGATATCTTAAATATACATGATAAAGTTTATTTCTCAAAAAGATAACCTATATTTGCATAGTAATTTTAAATAACTTTAATAGAGGTCTTGTAAGAATGATTTTCATTAAAAATTAAAGTTATAATATCTTTCTTGAAAGGCAAATAAAATTAGAAAACACAATATTTTTGTTTGTCCTTTATTAAAGCAACACTACACTAGTTTAAAATTGTAAAGAGAAATAAAAGTGATGCTTGTACATTACCTAAAATATAATTTATCATTGCACAAGGACATCGATCTTTGAGCAAAAAATGTTCTATTGAACCTGGTTATTTCAAAACAACATTCTATTTGGATTTTTAAAAGGATTAATAAAAAGTTGTTTTGGATATTATATTGCCTTTATGTTGCTAGGAGCAAAAAGGTTTTATTAACACTTTATTAAAACAACTGCTCCATGAACTATAACGAGAATGAGATAACTGAGTATCTTTTAAACAACACATTTCTCTTGTTATCCAATTCTAATGTATTTCTTTTTCTCTTCAAAACCCTTTGTTCAATGAGGAAAGCCCATTAATCTACTTCATAAGCCTTAACAATGTTATTTGTTTTGAATCAGTGAGACAGAGGTATTTTACAGATGTTATCAGCTATGTAGAGTTATACTTAGAAACTTGTTCATGTTCTCCAGATATTTTGCATTATGGTTTGTATTTTTCATATTTGAAATAATGTGAAACCATAAAAGCAAATTTAAGGACATTGAAAGATCTGAATCATTAAAAAGAGCCTATAAAATAAAGCAAAAATCTATTAAACCACCTTCCATACCTGATATAATAATTTTTAATATCTGAAGGTCTGATAATGAATAATCAATACTTGGTTATCCTCTTGAAAAGATGAATATTTAGCTTATCAATGGTCACCGCTACCCAACTGGCCATCTCCTTTTCAAATAAAAAGTTTTAGAGTATTATTAGTTTTCTATGTACTTGTATTTTTTATCCCAACAACTAGGCCATTTCTCTTGATTTCTGATTGCTTGGTTGAGACTATTAGTATCCCTATGCTTTCTACCACTTTTTGTGAATTCATCATTGATAACTTTAAGATTGTCAAATTAATACTTGTGCAATTATGTTCTTTTAGACAAATCTTAAATTTATAAATCATTATTTATCTTATGATTATGGAACACTGCTCCCTACAAAACTAATTGGCAAACCAAGATCATATTTCATGTCTGGTTTATCTATGATAGACCTAGATAAACCCAAAGACACTATTTCCAATATCAAGTTCAGATGGATTCTTTTCTCTCATTTTTTATACACTGATTAAAACTATGCCATTACTTAAGTTTACTTAAAATTAATTCAAATAAATTTTTTATCTCATTTTGTCTCAAAATTACAGATTTCTACAGTGGTTTGCTGTTGAATGAAATGTAGTGTACCTTATTTTGAGGATATTTTTGCTCATAGCTCACTGACTTCCTGTTCTAATTTGGACCAACATCTTTCTAGGCCAGCTGTGTAGGCATATTTTGGAGATTCTTTTTTATCACTTTTATATCTCATGTCTTCTTTCAAAAAAAATATGAGTAAATGATACATTCTTAAATTTTGAAATTTTTTATTGTGACATTATATGTGAAACCCTGTATTGACAATAAAATCTCATACTGACTTCTCTTTCAGAACTTTTGTCACGTTTCATATTGTTGATTTAAAATTTGAAGCCTTTTTTTAGTACTAGAAATTGGACTCAGAGACTTTGCACTAAGCTACATCTCCAGCCCTTTTTCTTTTTTTCTTATTTTTGAAATAAAGTCCTCCTAAGTCATTAAGTTGGCCAGAGTGAGTTTGAACCCTGCATCAGCCTTCTGCAGCGCTAGGATCACAGGCATTCCCTACTGAGGTTTGATGCCATTTTTATTTACGTTTCTTTTTAAATTTCTTATTTTTATCACAAGAGAAGTGTTAAAATCATTTGTCTTTTGCGTTCTGAAAAGTCTATGAAGTTAGGTGTAAAACTTTTATTTTCTGTCTCTTGTATGCTTGAATTTTAAGACCTGTGTCTTCGCTGTTGAGAAATATTTTTTCTACTTTATTATTTTTTATCTTCTACTTTATTCTCTCTGGAACATTTGTTACTTGAATTTGGACCTCAGCTTACCCTTTGCTTCTTCATTTTAACCTTCAACAGCTTTTTTCATTCTCTGATGACGTTTTTTTTTTAGCAATGAAGTTTTAGGTTTTGTTTGCATTTTAGATTTTTTTTTTCTATTCCTTGTATTTTTTGGTTCTTCAGGATTGTCTATTTGCTTGTTTTTTGTCCTTTTTTGCTTATTTGCTTTCTCATCGTTCCCTTACCGGTAACTCTGGTAACCAGAACTTTCTGTTGACATTTTATAGTCATAGAATTGGATGATCCTGAGCTGCTGGGTTATCACTTTTGTTTTGTGAGTTTGCTGATGTAAGAGGTCTTGCTCCATACACTGAGGTTACTAGTGCTCTGTGAGGAAATGAGCCAGTCAGTTTTTAAATTTCACTTTGGGATATGTGGGAGTAAGCAGCTGATTGCTTGAAATGAAATTTTATATTGGGCATTATGTCCTTTTGTTTGCTTACCAATTTAGGTACTTTTCAACTTAGTTACTATAGGGTACATGAAGAAATCTCTGGCAAAACCATGTACTGCATGTCTGAGGGAGATTCCTGTTTTAGGAACTCTTGTTTGTCTGAAATGAGTTGGTTTTGATAATCAAGAACCTCAAAAACCGTTTGTTGCTCTTTTAATGATTTAATCAAACCACTACCAAAGTGGAGGCATAACATTCAAATTTTCACCATCCTAAGTTCACATGTTCCAAGTGTGAGCTGTCCTTTAACTCCAGAAGTAATGCATGTGACGTACAGCTCAGCTAGCCCATTTCCTTGGACACATGATTTTTACAAGGAAAACATGTTGAATCCATTAAAAAAAAAACAAAACTTTAATTAACTTATGTAAAACAATCAGTTCCAGGTGAAGTAAGCTACTAGATATGAAAAAAGAAATTCTAAAAACCTAAGGAGGAGTCAGTGCCATTGGGGACTG
Source organism: Cuniculus paca (assembly GCA_004365215.1). Taxonomy (NCBI): domain Eukaryota; kingdom Metazoa; phylum Chordata; class Mammalia; order Rodentia; family Cuniculidae; genus Cuniculus; species Cuniculus paca. The sequence continues at coordinate 4,805 of RJWT010012634.1, forward strand.
TAGTGAGAGAGAACTAGCCCTGCCCCGCCTGAACCAGCGCCATGCTCAGGCCGCTGCTTCCATGGGGAGAGCCAGATCCCAGGTCTTTCTGGCACGTGGGCTGGCAAACAAGAAGTGTCAATCCCGCTACCTCCAAGTGACTGGCGGATCCAGAGAAACCAGCTCTGATGATCGCTATCAAGGTGAAATGCAATTGGATGCCCGTGGTGCTTTGATGTTTCCCTGACTTTGCCGGTCTGGGGCCAGGGGTCTGATCATCTGTTCAGAAGATAGTGGTACACAGCGTGGCATCTAGTGGGGGTCTCCTTCTGAGGGTGGTAGCCATTGGTGATTCCCTATAGTCGCGTTCTGAAGTCCTACATTGTTTATTGTTTTGTTGGGTTGGGTTTTATTCTCTTTTGCTTTGTTTGCTTATGTTATATCTGGTGGCATGAGCAGCTATTTCAAAGATAGTAAGATATATATGGTAGCCAATTTGAATTTACTATTGTCTTGTTTTGTAGTCTTTTATTGTATCCTTTGTTCTGTTTTTAATGTTTCTATTCTATTCTCTTCTGTTAGATTTTTATTATGTCTGAAGGTATCTGCAGCTATTTTGAAGACAACAAAAGGCGTTATGGTAACTATTGCAATGTTGTGGAGTCCTGTATCACTTTGGTTTGTTCTGATTGGTTTTATTCTGTTTTATTTTCCTTGGTGTTATCCTCTTAAAAAAAAAAAACTAACAAAGAAAATTACCTTAATATATTAGACTGTTGAAACATTTGGAAAAATATACTTAAATCACAAACCATGAAAGAAAATACTGAAATTTTGGGGAATAAAATGCACATCTGTATATTAAGTAAACTGGAGTTCAAAGATGAAATTTTCAAGATAAATTGTTATTAAACAAAAGATTATTATATAAAGAATTATTGTCAATCAATAAGACAGACAAAAATTCCCCCAGAAAACCTTTTGAATATTTACAAAGGGAGAGAATGTGTACTTCAATCTTGCTGCAATAAACTTGGAAGTAACACAATGTCTTATATGGAATCACAACAGCGTATTAATATTAATATCAGTATTAATATTAATGTAATTAACTAGTGTTACACATGTGTGAATAAATCTTACAAATGTGTTGAACACAGAAAGCAAATCATAGAAGATGCATTTCAAAATCCTTATAAAGTAGCAGAGACATACAAAATGGTTGCATTTGTGTCAGTAAACTAAGTACACAAATAATGAAAATATGAACACCAAATTAGCGATTATATGTAACATGGAGAAAGGGTAAGATGATAAGCTTGAGGATGTATACAGATTGTCAATTGCATTTACAGCATTCCATTTTTAAGATAGATTTTCAATATATAAATATTTTGATTCATTTAAAAATAATTCACTTGATCTCAAATTGAGCTTTTGCTCCATACCTAAATATGTTTTGATTAATTTAAAGCAATGCATTTGATCTCAAACTGAGCTTTTGCATCCAAATGAGCCCAAGCCAGCCTTAGCCCCATGTGCCAACATTGCATTTTTTGTATGACTTATTGTATTGGAATAAGTCCCAACCTACACAGGCAGCACTGATATTATTTTTACTTAAGTGTTGAAAATTAGATTTTTATAGTTGAAGTTGGGAAATGCAGAATACCCAAGACTGTACATTGAGGATTTATAGACATCTAACTTCAAGCAGAGCAGCCACTATGAAGACAGGCCCCAAACAGAGCTCTCTAAACATTATTTTCTTGGAAACTGAAGAGTCAGCAGTATTTTGAAAAACTTTGTTTAAATCTTACTGCCTATATAAAGCAACCTAAGAATACATCAACCTCTTTTCTTTGTATATGCTATAAATTTGATGCTTGATTTGTGGTTTGATTTTGTTTGCTTTTTAAATCATAAATGGCCAGTGTAATGAATAAGTTAACATTTGAAGTCTAATGGCTTCTTGAAATCCAAAAAGTTTCCTTGTTTATGTATTACATTACTGAGTATACATTTCTGATTTTTCAAACTTCTTCATACTTGTGTCACTATTTGTCTGAATAAAATTACTATAGTGGCTTTCAAAAAATATTCGATAAGAATTCTAGAGTTTTTAAAGATTTTTTGTATATGAGATTCATTTTATTCGAATGGTCAGTGCAATTTTTTGATTAGGAGAAGCATTAACACAGTGATTTATCCTAATTAATAATTTTTCGAATGTAAATTTATGGATGATATATTGATTTACTTACATCCCACCTTCAGTCTTTGGAATCTCAGGGTCAAGGTAGGATAGGGCTTGGAAATTTTTAATTTAAAAACTCTCCCTTGATGATTCTGATAATCATAAGCCATACAGTATTTTAAGGAAAAAAATGGTTAAATGATTTGCATCATTACTCTTATTTAGATTTAAGCCTGGTTATTGCTTCATAGTTCATTTCTACTTGCACATTGATTTTATGTTGATTATTTGATTTATTTGCATTACTTGATTACAAGGTATATCATTCTTTACATTGATTTGCTCTACTGTGCCATATAAGTAGAGGATTAATTTAGTTTTGTGAGCAATCATAAACCCCAACTCATCAGAACTCAATATGTATCTCTAGTTGCGTGCAATGTGTTCTTTCACAACCCATAACCAGTGATCAGCATTTGCTATTTTTATTTCCCTAGTAAAATACTTTTATTATTTAAAAAACTGAAGCAGGATCTAGATAAGTACAGCTGAACCAGATGGAGCTGAGATATTTAGATCTAAGAACATAAAAAAATATTATGGTTTGTCAGATTAAAGGTGCATCCTAACTTTCCATCACTGACGCGGGTTCAGGAAGGGTTAGTGGAATTAGTTGGCAGTTGTTCTTTATGACATGGACCTCTAGACTCACAGGACAAATCCTGAACCCACTTCTTTGTTACATACTTGTTAAGTGCTACTATTACACATCTATTTCTCAAATGTCTTTTAACTTTCTGTTCCTTGGCTCTTCTCTTCTGCACTCTTAATGAATTCTGTATTTTTATTACCTACTCTGTAAGACAATAGGGTTTGATTTTTGCCTTAATTTGTTTTCTATAGCTTCAGGGATTGTTCCTTCATATAAACAGTTTGGATAATTGGGCAAGTTTGTGTTCACTGTAGCCACACGGTAATGAGCATATAAACCATGACAAAGGCTCTTCAGACATTTTCTGGATAGAAAAAGTTATTAGCAATGGAGTATTCTGCTTCTGTCTGGCTTCAAAATTTTCCTCCTCTGTAGATATTTCCAAATCATGAGTTTTATCATTAAAATCTTCAAACAGTAAATGAACTATGTCTCTTGTATAACAAGTGTTATGTCTTTGATCATATTTTCTGCATCTCATTATTGATATATCTATAATTATTTTATGTTTTCAATTTAACTAGGAAACTTAACAGTTTATATTTTTTTTACCTGCTAGGCTTTCTTAGCAAAAAACTCTGGAAGAAAATCTAAAAAATTGTTTCTTTTTATGAAAGAACTATTGATTCTTTCATCTCTTAACAGTCTCTTTTGAATGTTTTCATGAGGTGTTCTAGGTACTGGCAATATACTAATGAAGAGAATATTCCCTGTCCTCACTGAGTTTCTGTTCTAAGCCTATAGTGATGCAAAATAAATTCCTTCCAGATGTGAACTATGTGAGAAGTATAAATTTCTCTAAGGAGCAAAAGCAGTTATAGGGGATATGAGATGTCAAAGGGAGATAGAATTGTTAAATAGGAGCAAGGAAAGGCTTCAGACAAAAGAGAATGCTCCAATTAAGGCTGGAAGAAAGTGAGGGAACTGACCAAGTGGCCACCTGAGAAAATAGCATTCCAGGCAGAGGAGAGTAATGTGACCCTAGAGTTAGAAGAATGTTTTGTATTATTTGAGCAAAAGTGAAGAATCAGTACTGGCTGAGCAGAGAGCAAGCTAAGGGAGTAGAAGGTAAGGTCAGGGGTTTCTCAGGGAGCCAGATAATATCAAATTTTCTAGGTGTTTAAAAATTTGTCCTACTCTGAGGAAAGGGGATCCTTAGAGGATTTCGAACAGAACATAATCTGACCTATTTTTAATAATGTTAGTTTGACAGTCAGATTCATACATCAGGGAAGCAAGGAGAAAGTAGCAGAAGACCAGTGTGCAGTCTTTTGCCTTAATCCAGATGAGAGATTATGATAATGGTTCATTGAAAGTGGCGGCAGTGGAGTGGTGTGAACTGGTTAGAATCTAGGTATGTATTGAAGGTACCTAGAACCAAATGGACTGTAAGAAAACAAGAAGTTTCGAAAGAATTACGCACTTTGGTCAGATCATCTAAAAGTAAACTGCGTTAACTGAGATAGAGAAAACTGCAGAATCTTGTAGTTTATGGGGCAATTTCAAGAGATATTGTATGAAAGTGTGGATCTAATCTGATTCATCAAAAACTGAATCAAGGCTCATTATTTAGTTAGTGTAGCTAAGTGATTCCCAGTGTTCTCTGATATGGCCTGGAAATACTTGGGAAGGTGACTTTTGCATACCCGTTTACCCTTCACGTGGACTACTGTGACAAGCATTTCTCAGGGATGAGATAGTTGTCTCAGGGAAGTCGGCATCCTTCATGCCTTATCAGAGGAGGGTTTGTCTTGCTGCAGTGGTCCTGGGCTCTTGTAGTCTTGGAAAGAACATCTGCTTCATTGTTACAAAGTTTTGACCATTCACGAAATTCTCAAGAAACCTCTGTTGGCAACACCTGTCAAAGTAGCCTGCAACCTGAAGACTGAGTTGCCTGCCACTGCTCAATACGCTAGTGCATCAGGTGGCATTGTGGACCTTTCTGAATTAAGACAATAACAAAATTCAATACATCCTTACATTACTTTCTCATCAGAATGCATTTTTCCTTCAGATATTTTACTATTAATATATAAATATAATCTGTAGCATCTTGGGCTTCATAAATATAAATTGGCTCTGAGTCAATGTAGGGAAGTATGAGTTTAAGAGTATAGGTGTTCCAGAGGACTAAAGGGTAATCAAATGCTATATACCAGGCTCCACAGCACAGTGGCTCATGGCTGTGGCAATGAAATAGAACTTGTCACAGAACCACAGCTGGAACCACAGCTGTTCAGTTTTTTGTTTATTCCAAGAGTCCAAATCCCAGATAGAGAACACGCAGTTCATTGGATGCATCATTTCTATGTCTGTCAAGGGGCATGTGACCGAAATTCACCAACTAGAATGTGTTTGATGTAATAGTGTTATCATAAAAAAGAAAATTAAATGCTTAAAAACAAAATATCTTGAGTTTCTACTAGTGATATTTCCAATTAGAAAAAAACAACAAGTAAGCATATAATTGAGAACGGTTTAAAAAAATCACCTAGTAGCCAGGTGTGGTGGCTCACGCCTGTAACCCCAGCACCCGGGAGGCTGAGACAGGAGGATCGTTGTGAGTTTGAGACCAGCCTGGGCTACAAAGTGAGCCAAGGCCAGCCTGAACAGCATAGCGAGACCCTGTTTCAAAAAGACAAGGGCCGGGGATCTAGCTCAGTGGCCTAAGTGCCTGCCTGGCAATCCCGAGGTCATAAGTTCAATCCTAGGTGCAGCAAAAAAAAAAAAAAAAAAGAAAAAAAATCACTTAGTAAATCAGACAGTTGAGAGTTTCTACATTATACAACATGAATTCCAGCAGAAAAAAAAATTTGAGTTTAATATTGCATTTTAAAAATCAAAATAAAAGCATTCAATAAAATTTAAGAGTTAAAAAATGTTAAGTAAAAAACAAAATTTATAGTTTTTATTATTTTACAAATAAGGAGGATTCTACTTGACAATAGGACCAGAATAATTGGAAGGTGTATAAGACTGGAAATTTATATTGCTCTTATAAAACAAAGAGTTAATATTTCTAATGACTCCTACAAATCAATAAATCAGTAGAAATATGAGAAAAGAATTTTGCTGACATTTTATGAAAGAAGAAATATAAATGGTCAAAGAATATGTGAAAATACATTCATTGTCCCTGGCATTCAAAGAAATGAAATGAAAATCACAATGAGATGCCATTTTCACCTAATAAATTGTTAGTGATATTAAAAATCATTATACCAAGTATAATGTGGTATGAGTATTATGAAAAGGAAGCTTCCTTGATAAATGGTTAGAGGTTTTCTGGGCTGATGGCAAGTACATGTCTCGTTTTCACTGATGTTTTAGTTGTAAAATTTCACCATATCTCTTTTTATTGTTGCTAAATGTAAAAGAAACCAACTGGGGTCTGCTTAAGCAGAAAGCATTGTGAGAAAGGAAGTAGCGTCTTGTAGGCTCTAAAATGCTGCTGAATAACCAGTCTTTGCTAGTTGCAGTATACTGGAAGCTCTGGGGAGCTCCTCAGCAGGAGTCTTGCCAATGAGAAGAATCAAGCTCTTGGGGTTCCCCCTTTCTAGAATAGTGTTCATGTAATTCTGTCTAACTGTGGCAAGTTGCTTAATAAGATCCCTGCAAGGCTGTTCCCAGGCAATGCTGCAGGACTCCATAGAGATGAATCCTTGACACCTGTGTTAAGAGTACTTCCAGAGAACTGAGCTGACTCACATTCATTTTTATGTAAATCAAAGTGGCAATAGGGATGGGGAAAATCTAGTAAGACTGATCAGCAGTATTACTACTTATAATATTAACTCACATCTGAGAACCACCCAATCAGTATTGAGTGTTGCTTGCTGTATGTTAAGAATTATGTTAGGCACTAGAAATGAATATATTTCATCTTATTGTAATTGTCCCTCTTTAAAAATTGCTTGATTTTTGATGGTTCAGTTAATTAGATGTCTTCACATCATTCTTTTGTGGTGATTTTGCATGACTTTATGTGCAATTCATAGATGATATTTCATGTATGCTTTGCCTTCCACACATCTGATGTATATAATTTTTTTTTGGTTAGTATTTTCTTTTTTTTTTTTATGAGCAGGATATATTTATTGAGAGAAAAAAAGCGTCTGTCTGAGAGACACAAGGGGTCCCGAGTGGGTTGCCCTTTGGTTAGTATTTTCATCTTTGCTTGCATATAGTAGGGAAAATACTAGTGAAGAAAAGAAATTGATGTCCATGTTTTTAAAAAATTATGTGAATTTCAAATGGCTCTGTAATAAAGGAGGCCACATCATAAGTTCAGTCTCTAGTCAATACACCTTAAAAATCAACTCTTCAATTACTTATTCAAATATCTGTATATAATATCTGTATCTTATAATGTTTTATATTTCAAATACTAATGAAGGCTCCCCTTTGTCTCAAATGTTGAAGCAATGTAGCAGAATAATAGTAGAAAATAATGATGTGATAATTTCTATATGAGAATGATACATAGGAGTATAGTGTAATTATTAAGATCATGAATAACTGAATGATCAAATGTAAACTATTAAAGGTAACTTTTGGCCTTTAAAGGCATTAGTTTTCCAGCATGGATAGTATTTGCAATGACAATTAAAGACTCTTAAAGATAAGCTCTTAAAAATACAAGAATTTATTAAGGCTTCATTTACCTAGAGGCAGTTGATGACTGTTTTCCAGAATCACCTCAAAAATAGCAATCAGACTGCATGGAAGAGGAAATTCTGAAGCAGAACAGTAAGGTTATGAATTTCAAAAAAGTGGTTTGACTAGATGATGTTTTCAGACACCACCTTAAAGGAAAATATAACGTTTCTCTATGAGGTCAAATGTTCCCATGAAAATGTATATGCTGGCATTCTTTTAATGGAAAAGAAATATAATGGAAAAGTAAAATTGTAATGGTCATTATGCATCAAAGAATTTCTGATAGTCAATGATTCATTTGAATTCTCATTTAGATGTTAAGTTTAACAAAATGACAGCAAAACAACAGACAGGTGGTGGTGAAAATTAAATGCAAATATTAAAATATTCTAAATTGAGGGAACTCATGTAATTATAAGGTAGGCTTCAGGCCACTTATCAATTATACATTAATCTACTGAGGGACAGGGATTGCAGCTGACACATCTTTCAAACCCCCAAAGCACTGAGCACAGCGACTTGCATATAGCAGATTTTCAGCAAATATTTGTTGAAAGCCGAGTTCTTCATGGAATGCAAAGTGGGATAAGACATGATTCCTGCATTTGTATAACTTACGTTTTTCAGAAACAGATAAAACTAACAAACATCAATCTGAATTATATTTATGAAGCATAAAATTCTTAACATTTTAAATAGTAACATGCTAAGGTACATCTTGCAATTTGGAAGAGTTAAATAGAATTCAAAAGAATGGTTGGTGTGATTCTGAGTTTGGGTAGAAGACTGTGAGGAAGACAGATGTTGATCTTGGGTTTTCAAGAATGGAGAAATTTTGAACGATGGAGTAAGAAAACTCAGGAAGGTAGGTAAAATGTTGTTTTATCATTGTCAGCTTTTAGTTAAACTACAAAATTTGCTATTAATATTCATAGTGTTGGACTGAACATAAAGGAAAGAAAAAAGATACTGGCCCTAAATACTTTATTCTGAATTTGTTTTATCCATTCCATAAGAAGTTACTATTTAAAGCCATCATAATTTATTACTGCATGATAGAACTAGTTACTGTCACATTGCTAGATCTGTTAGAAGGAAATATGTCTTTTGGTTCAGTTAATTCAATTCCACAAGTATTTATTAAGCACTTATCTAAGCAAAGCACTATAGACTCATCCATGTACAAGCAATTAAAATTTAACTGCTTCAGAGAATATTTGCTACATCATTTCACTTTGAAAAGAGTTAACTGTTAGCGTATCCCTTCTTGATCTTCTTACAGAAGTGCCTCAATTTAGAGGTTTGAGGTGAGAATGGAGATGATGCCTCCCAAGCAAAGTATCTGAATCTTCATATTTAAACTGGCCTTAGAGAAATGTCATTTTTTTTTAAACTAGCTTTCCTTTTTAGGATAGTTTCCCACTTAAACTATATTTACCATCTATTAACTTACTTGCTTTTCAGGGCTGTCTATTAAGTTCACTGGATAATAATTTTTATTTTGCATATCAGGAAATGCAAAGAGAGTTAAATGACCTTTCTAGGAACATACTGCTGGTTGACTATTCAGAAACCTTACCTTGAAAACAAGATCTTTAGAAGAAAAATTACATTTGTTTGCAACTGTATAAATGTAACAACAGAAGTAATTCAAGTCACTTGGTCAAGGTAATACTGTTTACTGGGGGACATGGTTCACAGAATCATTTTCAGTCTTTCTGAACAGGATGAAGAGAGATTTATGAGAAAATCTGATTGAGATGATAACATGGATAGGCAGCAGGTCTTACAGGTTTAACCATACAGAGTTGTAAGTAGGTGAGTAAAGCAACAAGGAAAATAATGCAAAATTTTGGTCATCATAGCTGGTGCCTCTCACTCAGAGAATTTTGCACCATACCCCAAGAGATAATTAGCAATGTCTGCAGACATTTGTTTTTGTCACAACTGGAGACATATGTGCTACTGGTATACAGATCAGGGAAGCTGTTAAACACACTACAGTATACAGCACAGCCTACACTAAAACCACACACCTACAACAAAGGAGAATATGACCCCAAATATTTTTAATCTGAGGTTTAAAATAACCTGTTGCGGCTAATCAAGATAATTTAATTAAATTTGCATTTTATGAAATGATATGAGTTTTGCTTTCCTTCTGATCATTACATAATCTATATAAGGACTTCAGTACTTCTAAGTCTTAATTCATCTGAGATTTGAAAATGTTGCCAAATTTACTTATTTATCTTCATGACTATTTCCTTCCATAATCTGACTTGTAGAGAAATAAATGAAAGAAAATCATTCCCATCATTACTTTTAAGCAACAAATGATGCTTCGGGCTGAAATTTCTATGCCTGGGTATTTAGCATAACTCACCTCTTTTGAATTAAGAATAAATCCAGTAAAATGATGCCTAATCAAGGAAAAGGTTTAACATGGAACTCATGAAATGAAAAATAAATATAACACAGAGGTGTCTTTGTTAGTTCATCAGTCCTTGTTTGGATTTCCTATTGAAATATTTCATAGGTCAATTTGGTTGGTTCAGGTTAGTTTGGCTACAGTATTGAATACATCTATTAAAACTGGTTAATGTGGAAATTATCAAACAACTTATGTTGATTTTTACTAATTGAATATTGATAAGTGTGAATTTAGAAGACAAAGGAAAGCATGAGACTAAAAGTGAAGGCAAGAACTATACCTTGGAGAATCCTGTATTACACGTAAAGGAATACAAACTTGAGTAGGGGAGTTGATACTACTTAGGTCTCTTCAGAGATATGTCTGATATGGTCAGCTCTGCTTGGAGAAAAGTTAATTTGATGGTTTTGTGGAGGAAGGATTTTGCTCATTAAAGTGAAGAAAGTAGGAGAACAATTTGAGGATTCTTCTCGCAAATTTCAAAATAAGGGTATGAATAGAACAGTAGTTATAAAGATGAAATAGTGCAAAGCTAAAAAATCAGAGAAGGCACTGGCAGAATTTGATGATGCATTTGAGATCTTGGGAATAAATGAAGAGGGGAGTAAAGGATGATTCTGATTTCCACTTGGGAACTTCCTTGTCTAATGGTGCCTTGGGAAAAGAGGTAAGGGAAACCGCATATCCTTGTCAGGAACATTTTAGAGACTTCAAGTCTCAGAATTTAAGTTAGATGGTGCTTCTGACTTGATGTTTAGGATATTTTTAGGAATTTTAGCACAGAGTGGTAATATGCACAAGAGTCAAGCATTTGAGAAATATGTAAGTGACACATTAAGCATAATTTTATTTTTAGAATCTGCTTTTCTTCTATAAATTCTACGCTCATAAGCCCTGTCTATTCATTGAATGATCCATCTCCAGCACCCAGAAGACCATGACATCTGTTACTGTACAACAAATATTTGTGAAACAAATTCATTAATTTATTAAGTTGTGCACAATAAACTTTTCTGGTGAAAGTATACAGTATTCATAATACATCACTTAACATTTACTTAATATGTTTCTACTGTAAGCAACACATATTATTGAAAAATGTGTCTTGTGGTAGTCTCTACGTCTAGGCTGGATTATTGATTTGGAAATCTATAAACTGGAAAAAAGTTATTTTCTTCCACAGCAATAATCATTCCTCTTCAAAAAGGAGAACAATAGAAATCCCACAATAGTCATTGATCCACAGCAGCTCTAAAATCCCACAGGATAGTTACAATATTTTGAGGCTCGTTATTCTGGGTATGGTAATTCTGAGAAGGCTCCAGTTCTGGTCCTGAGATCAACCCCCAAGTTTGTACTTCCCTCAGGCGTTGTACTCTCTGGGCTAGCCTTCCTGTTCTGCAGTGCGTCTTCGTACCATCAAGGGAAGGCATCCAAGGAAGAGCCCTATCTGGTGGCTGAACCATACTCTCAGCCTGCTTCTGGCCCTTAGAACATTGAGGGCCAGTGTGTGTTCATTACTGTTAGCAGTCACAATCTTCTTCAGTCTAGTTTTAAAGTGCATTTGGTAATGCAATTCTCTCAAAACCCCTTTTAAAAATATATTTGGTTCTACTCACTACACTATACAGTGTACACATAAACAGAGATACTACGCAGTTGCTGGAAGTCTATGAATTGATTTTAATCTATTTTCATCAATTATTCTATTGAAACTACTTTTATCATCCGAAAATACTTTTATCATGTTTGTTTTTTGTTTGTCTTTGAGATAGGGTCTCACTGTATAGTTCAGACAGACTTTGAGTTCAGTAGGTAGCCCAGGCTGGTCTCAAATTCATATCCATCCTCCTCTCTCAGTCTCCCGAATACTGAGATTACAGGTGTGCATCAGCATTAGATGTTTTTCTTACGGGTAGAAAATTTTCATTATCATCGTTTTTCAAACAGAAAAATTTGGGGGGAACAATAGAATCCAATCAGGGATCTTAACAGAAGCAATGATCCTCTTTCTTTAGGCTGGGATTTCTCCCCAGCTCTCTCTTAATTGAGAAATCACTCACAGGCTGGAGATGAGAATCTGTTCCATCTTTAAACCCTGAAAGTCCAGGAATATGTGGATCCTTTTTTATTCTTTCTTTTAAATAGGCAAATTCTCTCCTGAGTTCTTCTTTCTCATGGTATTTATCATCTGTGGCTAATAACAAACAGCTCTTGCTCGTAGCTGCAGAATCACTAGGTATATTTTCTGCTTTCTGTAATACTGTGATGACAGTTTTGCAAAACATTGTGTCATACACTGTATATCATCATTTCTCTAAGGTGGAAAAATTTTCCATGCCACCTGCCTGTTCAGCCCAAAGCTCCACGATATCTATAGATTTTTGCCTTGCCAGCACATATTTTCTAGGTATCAATTTCTGTATTTATAAGCTCTTGCTGCAATGATGCTATGAACCCAATATTCTCTAAACCTCAGTGGGTTACAATAATTTATATTGATTTCTCTTTCACTGTGGATTGGCTGCAGTAGCTCTCCTTCCTTCATCCTGTGGATAGGGTTCTGGTTTATGCCATATGACATCTAATTTAAGAACCTGGAATGAAAGAGCAGTTATAATCTGGGCATGTTGCTGTGATGCTAAAAGGAAGAGGGCAGGAGACCAGCAGAAACTTGCAATGATCCTTGAAGACTGCTCTCAAAATTGGCACATTTTACTTTCTCCTATTCCATTGCCCAAATCTTACGTGAATAGGGTAGGGTGCATAGGCCTCCCACAAGTGGGCAGAGTGAGTGGATAATGCTAAATTAAAATACAATTCTCTATATGAAGCTGTTTTGTTTATATTGAGATCTGTGTGAGAGCCTTGGGAATCAGTGCTTCCGTGGATTTATAAATATTTGAAAATAAGTGCCAGAATTTCCTTCTGAGCATTTATAAAAACATATTTCTAAATAAAATATTTCCTCCATTCCTTTCATATAATCTAAAGTGAATTCATACATGAGAATCTACCTATTGCTTAAAATCTGAAGCTCAGATTTATGGTGAATTTTTCAGGTCACTTGAACCTTGGGATACTTAGAATTAAATTTATTTTTTTTGTTTTCAGTATTAATATTTATTTTTAAATGAATGAGAGTAATTAACTTTCAAAGAAAAATTTTAGGAGAGACTATTTTTTAAAATTACACATGTCTATAAGTGTATCATATTTTCTATGTAATGAGGAACATTACTTCAAAGCATATTTTAAGAAATAATACATTAAAATATCAAAAAAATGTTCAGGTTAATTTTGGTGCATCGCCTAAGAAAAAGATGGTTTTCAGGAATCAATTTAACATGGGGATAAAGGTCACTTTGTCATCAGAAATCAATGAAAAGAAAACTTATAAAGTTCAAAACAGCAATTTTCCTGTATACTAAAATTTAAAATGACTTTTGTCAGTGATTTTACTTTAAGAATTTAATAAGGACATCAAAATAAATGAATCAGCGAATGTGAACATGAGGGGAAAACCTTTTGATATTAGAACGATAAAAATTTTAGGTTAAAATAAACATTTCAAGAGTAAAAGGAAAATGATTCAGACTTGAAGAAAAAAGCATTTGAAAAGAAAGCCACACATATCAGTAGTAGCAGTATTTAGTTACCACTCACTAAAAATCAGAAGTTGCAAAATTGCATCCTCAAATTGACCATAATGGAAAGGGTTATTTTCTCCAGATCTTATACTGTTCAAATGTTGGCCAACATTCAACTTGATTAGAATACACAAACAAGGATCTGTGTGTTTAGCAGAACATCCAAATTAAATATGCTTGACTCTTGCCCGGGTTTACTATTTGAATCAATGTAATGACTTACCTTTTTGGATGTTTGGTTTTTGTTTTCTTGTACAACACTTCTATTCGGTCTGATACATCCAACTGTTTCCAAGAGTGGTAGGAATTTTGTGGTATGAATGCAAAAATAAAATGAAATAATATTCCACTTCTGAGAACTATGGCTTGGGAACTGGTTTTACCCAGAGAAAAAGTGTTTCCTAAATTGCTTCATCTATGGCCATAATGTTAGCAAAACCCTGGATATTTTAATAAAAATTTTCTGAGAATTTAGGAACAGCGCAAATCTGCATGTGCCAGTTCAACTTGAAGAAGAATGAAAAGCCAGACAGTGTGAAGAATGGGGCATGTTAACCCCTTGTCAGGGTGTTCGTTGGATAGAATAAGGTACTTTGATAACATCTGCTGAGGCTCAGGGAAGCGTGCTTGCTGACCTTGCAGACTTTGGATCACATCTCCCTCACATCCTACAGTACCATGTTGCAGTGCCTGTCAAAGGCCTTCATGACACCCAGGAATTTCTTCTTGTGGGAGCTGCTGAAAACCTGGGTGCTGTTCTTGACCAAGTGCGTCAGCACAGAGACTGGACCTGTGTTAAATTCCTCTTCCTCCTGCTCCTGCGCCTCCTCTAGGGTCAGCTAACTCCTGAGCTTGAGGAGCCTTGAGGTGGCAGATGTGCTCTCTGGTCACTCCTGTCTCCTCTGTGCTGCTTTCATCTCTGATGAACAAGGCAAGGTGGGACTCGAAAACAAATCTTCCACATCTCACTATGTAGGAAGAAGTCAAGACTACACCTTAAAGATATCCAGTTTATCCTAAGGAAAATTTAACAGGTCATATCGAAGATAAAGCTTTTTCATGGGTTTTCATGAGAGGTCACAATGTTCTGTGCCTGTTTTTCTCTGTGGGTGAGATTGTAATTTGCTTGTTCATCACTGGAAGTGGATAGGTGGTAAGAGTTTAAAGTATAAGTTACAAAATAAGGCACAGAGTTGAATTTGGCCAACAGATACACTTTTTGGGCTTCACAATGTTAAAACCTTGAATCAGTATTTAGAAATACTAAGGTTTCATATAGAAATGCAAATATCTGGATGTCCTTAGAAAGTCTAAGAAATGGTAACAAGTGGTTGGAGCAGAGCAGGACCTGTTACTTGGTAATCAGGAAAATTTCTTCCATTTTCTGTAATCATAACCACTATTTTTATTCACTTATTTTAAATATCCACTCATTCTTATCATTTTTCTAGGTCCTTAAGGTTTCCTGAAATTGCAAGCCTTGGTTTTAAGCCAAAGACTCGTAGACCTAATGGTACCACTGATACTTATTTGCAGTTTCATTCTTAGTTTTTAGAAATATTTCCTGGAGACAGAACATTTTATTACAGTTATTTGCTCTGAGGTTTCTCTAATTAATCTAGTTTCACTTTCAAAGACATGCCTACTTGAACTTTATTATACCCCGTACCTTGAGTCTGGAATTCAGAGCATCTTAAGTAATGCTGGTGCTTTGATAGGCTGCAATTCTATGTTCAATAAATACAAAATTTGCAAATACATGTCATTTTTGTACATACGAAGAGCAGAGTGGCAGAAAGGAAAATTTATTGTTTTATGAATCTAGGGAAAAATCAAATAGTGTCAATGTCAGAAGGACAGAGTTGAAATCCAACCTTGGGTATGTCTGATATTAGAGGACTAAGTGTGAGAGCTCCTGTCTTCCCTCTTCTTGACATTTTGATATAGTAATTCCTCATAGATAAGCTGCACATATACCTGTAAGAAGTCTTTCGAAGGTTTAAGGCTACTGCTCTGTAATTTCACAGGAAAGGTAGTGCCTGGTTGAGTTTACACAAGCTCTGCACTTCAGTGGGGTTTTATCTAAATATATCAAGTCACTCTTGAGCTATGTGGAAGAGGAAGAGCTGTAAATTACCGAGAGAAGAATAATAGGCAGGAAATATACAAGTCACCAACAATAGCCAAAGTAGGACATGGGTTCTAAGTCAGCTAATGACCACTGTTACTGTTGTAGTTAAGAGAGGTAAGTAGTAGAATCTTGGTTCTTGTTGCTTACAAGATAACTTGGACTCCTGCCCATACTTCACACATAAAATAGGGATGAGAATATTTCATGGAATTGTCAGTGAGTGAGATGACAGGTTTAGAACACCTAGCACAATATTAGTGCCCAATAAGCATCAGTTCTTTTCTATTGTGCTATCATAATTTAACATTTTGGAATTATGAAATGTTGACACCTATAAAGGGTCTTAAAGGTCATGTCCCCCTAATTGTTCAATTTATTGGCATATCAATCATTTTGAAGAGAAATGTTGAAATTAAAAATGTTTTCTGAAAGACCTATCACATTTGAGGATAGATAGGAATTGAGACTCAAGGTGACTGATTCTCATTCCACTAGAACTTTATTTAATTTAATTGTAATGAATACTTACTATACACCAGGCGGTATCCTAAAATTGGGCATCTGCCTGTGGAGAAAAGAATAGAAATCTTTATCCTATAGAGATTGTATTCTAGCATAAAGCAATCAAAATTAAACAATAAATGAAAGAAGTAAATTATGTCATCAGGCTTTAAGTGATAAGGGTTGTGAGAAATACAGCATTGAAGGAAAATAGATAGTGAGGTAGTTTGAGACCAGGAAATTCTCAAAATAGAATGGTCTGTGTTAACCTCATTGAGAAAATGGCATTAGAGTCAGAGTAAAACGAAACCAAAAACTTACACCTGATATTATCTAAGGACTGAGTATTTCATGTGAAGGGAAAAAAGTGTAAATTCTTTAAGTTGAAAAGGTATCAAACATTATTGGACAAACCTCAGGGATGCTTTTATACTTATACACATATGGATTGGGGGACAAGAGAAGGTAAAGTAAGAGAGATAAATGGATATACACTACTCTTAAGTATTTGACTTTGTTTCTGAATGAAATAACCCACTGGGGAAATTTAACCTGAGAAATGGTATCAACTGAGATATATTTAAAGAGGAATTGTAGAATCTCTGGTTATAAGATAGGTTAAAAAGAAAGAATAAAATAGAATGAAAATAAAGAGAACAGGAGAGGCATATTGATTAGAGCAGGTGTTGGTATATAATGATGGAGAGTAATGTTTTATTTTAATATATTTTGAAAGTTTAGTGAGCAAATTTTCCTTGTACGCAGTACAAGGGACAAAAGTAGGTTTTATGAGTCAGCACTGACATGGTCAGAATTTTTGCCTTCTACAACTAATGGATGGAGTTGCCCTCAGCTGAAGTAAAAATAAGATGTTTCAGGGAGAAATTGGATTGTGTTTTAGGTGTTAAGTTTGAAATATTAATCTCTAGGTACAAATGAATGGAAATGCCATATAGATCCCTAAAGAGAAGTGACTGAAATTTGAGAGATGAGTTTTGACTGGGTACATAAAGTTAAGAGTTTTCTGGTAATGAATGATATTTCTACTTATAAGACTGAGATCTAAAATCCATGAGTGTAGGTAGTAAGGAGGGCAAAGAATATCCCTAGAATATGCTAACATTAAGAGATGGCTGGGGGTTGCTAGAGAAGGAATACAAAACAAGTAGTCAGTGTGGTAGGTATTGAAATGAGTGTTCAGAAAGCCAAGTAAAGAGATTATATCAAAGAGAAAGAAGGGACAACTATGTCCAGTGTT
>RJWT010012635.1:0-22332 GCA_004365215.1 Cuniculus paca
TAGTGTCCCATTTTTCAAAAGAGCTGCTCCTATTTTCTCACATATTGCAATCAAATTGTAGGAAAGGGACTTAAACCAATCAAATCAAAGAATAAAAGCACTGTTGGACTTCAGAACCTTTTTTCCATATTTATCGGGAATTTTTGTTTTATCACTGTGGCTTTGTAGCATAATTTGAAATCCAGGATTGTGGTACCTTCAGCTTTGCTTTGGTTGCCCAGGATTGCTTTGGATATTTAGGGTCCACATGAATTTCAGAATTGTTTATACTTCTGTAAGGAATGCTGTTGGTGTTTTGACTAGAATTGCATTAAATCTATATATTAGTTTTGGTAGTATGGCCATTTTGACTATTGGTTCTATATTGGTTCTGCTATCCAGGAACAGGATATCTTTCCACTTTCTAATGACCCCTTCAATCCCCTTTTCCAGGATAGTGTAGTTTTCATTATAAAGGACTTTCACTTCTTTTGTTAGATTAATCCCTAATTATCTAATATTTCTTGAAGCTATTGTGAATGGCACCGATTTCCTGATTTCTTCCTCAGTGGGCTTATTATTTGTGTGCAGGAATGCTACTGATTTCCCATGTGTTGACTTTCTACCTTGATACCTTGATGAATATTAGTTCTAGGAGTCTTTTGGTGGAATTTTTTGGATCTTCTATGTAAAGAGACATGTCATCTGTGAATAAGCCTAGTTTGACTTCTTCCTTTCCAATGTGTTTTCCTTATCTTTCCTTCCCTTGCCTGATTGCTCTTGCTAATATTTTGAGTAATAGATTGAACAGTAATGGTGTTCATAAACATATTTATCTTCTTTGTGTTCTTAGAGGAAAAGCTTTCAAGTTTCCTCATTTAACATAATGTTGGCAGTAAGTTTGTTATAAATAGCTATCAACTTGAGAAAATGCCCTTCTATAACTATTTTCTTCAGAGTTTTTATTATGAACGGCTGTTGGGCTTGTCAAATTCTTCTTCTGAGATGATCATGTAATTTTTGTCCTGGCTTCTGTTTATGTGATGTATGACATTTATTGATTTGCAATGTTTAACCATCTTTGCATTCTTGGCATAAAGCCTATTTGGCCACAATATGCGCTTTGTAATGATTTGTTGCATTCTGTTCGCCAGAATCTTGATGAGGATATTTTGCATCGATGTTCATGAAACAGACTGACCCATAGTTTTCGTGTAGTTCAATCCATGTCTTAGAATTGAGGCAATGCTAGCTTCCAGTAATAAGTCTACCAGTGCTCCTTTCCTTTCAACTTCATTAAACATTTCGAGGAGCACTGACATTAGAACTTCCTTGAAGTTCCTGTAGAAGTCAGTGGTAAATCCATCATATCCTGGGATTTTGTTAGTTATTAGGTTTTTTCATTATTCCTTCAGTTTCATTGCCTGTTATTGGATTATTCAGCATTTTTATATCTTCTTGGTTCATATTTGATATTTCTAAAAATCTATTAATTTTTTCTGGATGCTCCAGTTTATTAGAGTGGAGGTTTTTGAAGCAATTAATGATCTTCTGGATTTTACTGGTGATAATTGTGATTTTTGCCTTTCTCCTTTCTAATTATGTCGATATGGCTCCTTTTTTCCCCTTCTTTTGGCAAGATTCACTAAGGGCTTGTCAATTTTCTTTACTCTTTCAAAGAAGCAGCATTTCATTTCATTGATTCTTTGTATTGTTTTATTAGTCTAAATTTCACTTATCCTTTTTTTAAAAAAATTCACATATTTCTGCTCTGCACTTTATAATTTACTTCCTCATACTAACTTTGCATTTGGGTTGTTCTTGTTTTCAAAGACGTTGAGGTGCTTCATTAGTTTATTTATTTGAGGTTGCACTGTTTTTCTATGCAGGCATTCACAGGTAAAATTCCCTTGTATTATAGTTTTCATTGTGTCATATATGTTCTGGTATGTTACACTGGCATTATTGTTTAATTCTGGAAACTGTCTAATTTCTTCCTTTATTTTTTCTATCACCCATTGATTACTGGAGAGTATATTATTTAATTTACATAGTTTTTATGTTTTGACCCAATCTGCCAAACTGTATCTTTTAACTGGATAGCTGATACCATTCACATTTAAGTTATTACTGAAAGGAATTGACTTATTTCTGTCACAGAATTTTTTCCTGTTACTAATTCCTGTCTCCCCATCTGCTTAGCTGCTCACTCTCCTTTAAGTGTGGTGGTGTTGGCCCGTGGGTATGCATGAGATGGATATACAGAGGTAAGAGACTTTTGGAGCCACGTGCCCAAAACCTCCTGGAATGCATGGTTAGAAAGTAAAAGATAACCTACAGGGCCACGAGTCAAAGTAGGGTCAAAATGCAATGCCTTAAAGGAAGAATGTTCTGGCCTTTGTCCTCCCCATATTTTGATTTATCATTTAGTTTGTTTATTTATTTATTTGTTTGTTTGTTTTGAGACAAGGTCTGGCTATGTAGTTCAGGCTGGCCTTGAGCTCACTTTGTAGCCCAGGCCAGTCTGGAACACTTGGTGATCCTCCTGCCTTAGTCTCAGGAGTGCTGGGAATTTGGCCTGTGACACCACACCTGGCTTTGACTTATTTAAATTGTTCCTAAAGTCAATTATTTAACAGACCACCCTGACATTCCCCATTCTTACCCCTGTTCCCTACATGAGTTCCTGCCTCGACATCCTTTTTTCTTAGATTTCTGCTTCCTGGTTCTGTCACTGACAGGCCACAGAGGATTCAGTTCTCAGGTATCATTTGAGACTTTCTCACACTGAGGGCTCTCAGTTAATGGCAGCCTCTGTGGGTCCTCTTGGAGTATGGGTTGGACATTGACTTCAAGTAATGCTTTGTTTCATCCTTTTGCACCTGGGCATGGTCACCAACTGTGGCATTTAAGTATTCACTTCACTAGACTTTCTGGCATTGTGGCTTTACAGAATATCCTTGAGAATTTTTCGAAGTTCTGGTTTCATAGTTATGAATTTTTTAAGATGCTCTTTGTTATGGAAAGGCCTTATTTCCTAATCAAATTTGAAAGACAGTTTTGTGGGTAGGTTAGTCTGGGTAGGAAGTTGATTTCTTTTTTAGAGCTTGAAACACTTCAAGCTGTTATGGCCTTTAAGGTTTGTGTTGAGAAGTCTGCTGAGTTACCTTTGTAAGTAATTTGTTCCTTTTTTCCAACAGTTTTTAAGATTCTGTTCTTGAGGTGTTGGACTTCTAGAATTTTGACTATGATGTTTTGTGGAGAAGGTTTTTTCTGGTTATGCTTAGTTGAAGTTTTCTATATCTTGCTTATTTGAAGTTTTCTATGTCTTCAATTTTTTCCCACGTTTGGAAAGTTTTTTGCTATGATTTCAATAAACATGTTTTTTATGGCTTTTGTGCCATCTTTTGAATTTTCACTAATTCTAATTAATCTCAGGTTGGTCTTCTTTGCATCTTCTAGCTGCTGTTGGGCCTAATTGCTATGTTTCTTGTTGTTTTTAAGGTATATTTGAGCATATAGACACCTGCATTCACCCTGTCTTCTAGTTCTGACACTCTCTCCTCACACTGATTACTTCTGCTGCTAATATTTTCATCAGAATTTTTATTCTCCAGAATTTCTATTTGGTATCTTTTCATGGACTCTAATTCTTTGCTAAACTGTTTATTTATGTTTTGTATAATTTTATTTAGATGAGCTGGTTTTTTATTAGTGTCTTCTATAAACTCACTGATCTTTTAGTTTATTAAGTCCATTATCTGTTTAGTTATATCACCTTTGAGCTTGTCAAGCACCTTATTGATCTGTATTTTTGTCATCTCTTATATTAGTTCCTATAATTCAGCTCTTTGGCTTGTGACTTCTTCCTCATTGATGTCCCATGGATCAACTATGGGAGAGTTGGGAGTTTTGAGAGACAATTCGTTGCCTCATTTTCTCATTTTTTGTTTTGTTATGCTTTGTTTTGTGCTGACCGTTGAGGCTCAATAAAAGTGGAAAGACTTCGCAACTAGGCTAAAAATCATTTTAGTTAGTATCTGCTTTCTAATGATTCACTCTGGAAATGACTGTCTATATCTTTGCTTCTGTTCCAAGATCTAACTTTCTCACGCTTTGCTTCTGTTCCAAGATCTAACTTTCTCACCATTATTTTGGGGGAGAAGATGCAGTGTAACTAACTGTTCCTGCACCATTTTCCAGAAGCAAACCTCAGTTATGTTGATAACATAAATACATGCCTGCAAAAACTAATTAATAGCAGCAACTTTGCCACTATCGGCAATAGTAAAGATACCAGAAACTATCATGGAGGCAAAGATAAACTGTATGTTGACATACCATAAGAACCAATAAAAGTTGCCATTGTCCCATCTATAACATTAGATGTGAATAATAATACAAACACAAACACAACTTGAACATTGGCATAGTAAATATCTACCCAATGCAACAACTGTACCTCATTAACAATAGAAAATAATTCAATAATAATAGCATGGAGTCAATTAATATCTAAAGATTAATTAAGATTAATAGTAATACTAAAAAGTGGAGAGCTTGGGGAAGAGGAAATAAAAGGAATTAAATTTGAAAAATAAAGAAAAAGAAGGTGAGAAAAAAGGAGAGAGAAATAAAATATCCAGTTGAAAAGTGAAACAAAGTTTATAGAAGTAGATAAGAGTAACAGAAAAAAAATATAGAACAAGAAAAAGAAAAAAGAGTAAAAGATAGGAAAAAAAGAAAAAAAGAAACCTTAAACAAAGAAAAATTCCAACCCCACAAAAACCAATGGTGAAAAACAAAAATGAGTCCAAAATCTTCTGGCATGTGTTTGAATAAATGGTTTCTTTCTGGAGTCTGCCATATTGGAATCTACCAGGTATGAGGAAGAGATAACGAGCTACTACTAAGGCCTAATTTGTTTTCATGCCTATGTTTTCTTTTGCAAGGGAATGCTGAGTCTTGGCCTGTCTTTCCTGCTGGGTGTGGGGCAATCAATGGTGTCTACCCTGGGACTGTATTCACTTCAGCCACTCCCAAATTGCCGTGTCCCTGTGTGCCCCCACACTGCTTTTTCTGCTTACCTTTGTGGCCTGTAGCTTTGCGAGGTACCCCTCTTTGCTCCCAAGGCCTCTGTGTCTGCACACTTCGGCCTATGGCTACTCTTCAAGCTGAGCTGTATCCCTGATCATGTTGGCATGTAGAGAAAGTAAACAGACACCTGAGCTCTGTGTTGGATGTAGGCAGCAGGGGGAGTGGTCAAGCCACCCATTGGACCTTATAGCAGCACTTTCAGACTTAGCTCCCTCTAAAGAGCCACATGTGATTAGTCTGGCCTCTCACCATGGAAGACAGGACTCCTTCTATCATTCCTGCCCTCTACTTAAACTTTTCATGGAGTCGATGTCTAGCCCACTCCTTCTCTGCACCTATTTCTCATAGTCACCTTCCACCCAGTTGTGGCGGAATAGTGACCCTAGAGAACCTAAAGTATAGTTGTTTTGTGGCTTCTGACTCCCAGAGTAGCTCAGTCTTAAATAATTAACCCCTTCCCAAAATGGCTCCTGATTAATCCCTTTCAAATATGGAGGACTCTGCAATGGATTTCTTCTCTAACTCTAGCCTGCCATGCTGATGGAGTTATGTTCATAATAAAACCCTATGTTATTTGTGCAGTTTTTCACAACTCGTGTTGTGTCTAGCACTGCCAGCTCGGTCTGTCGTTTATCCCAGGGACTGCCAATGCACTTCAGGTAGAGATGGGTCACCCTCCTGGAAAGCAAGAGTTTAGCATTCTAAACTGCCTCCTTCTTTCCTCTGTGTTATGTTCTGTTTCTCTCGTTTCTCTGTAGTTTTTCCTTTTCAGGTTGGCTTTTTAATGATATGTGGAGATCTACTTCTTTATTACTTCTGTAAGTTGTTGTTTTTTAGAAGTCTCAACTCCAGAGAGGCTGTATTTTACTGTTGGTCTTTATTCTGCCGTTTTTAATCCCCTTGAAATGAATATTTGGCATTCATTATTGAAGTCTCCTGTTTCTTGATCTTTCTTTTCACACAGATTAAGAAATTATTTGTAATTAGCAAGACAGAGATTATTTGAGAATTTTCTCTAGAGTTGGTATTTTCAACATAGTTTACTGTAATTACCATTGGAGTAGTCTACAGCAATCAAGCCTTGTGAATTGAAAAATGTTCTCCTTAAACTTACAAGTGCTCTTTAAAAACTGAGCCTGCTGTGCCTGCCTGGCCATATGTGATGATAATCTGTGCTAGTTCCTAATAGTCTCTGATGAATAGCTCTGCTCTAACAGAATGTACCCTTGGCCCCTGAGGGCTGTTTTGTATTGAAATATTGGGAAATATCCTTTGATAAAGGGAAATTATCCTTTTTTCCTTATACTGTAATCCTTTCTGCCTTGATGTCCCCTGATTCCCAGTACTCTCAACACCACAATGTGCAAGAGTAGAAATTGATCAGGATTCTGTTATAATGTGTAGGTACAATTCTTAGAATTTCTATTATAAAATTTGCAATGTTCATCACTGTGCATCTCACAGACCAGTGGTGTACAAAGTGAGGTGTGGGAGTGAGAAAGATTTTTCTTCTTACGTGGTCTCCAAATTAATCAAAAATTTCAAATCTACATTTCAGCTGTAAAATTTTATGATTATTTCTAGAATATATTCATTTCATTTAGGAAGTTACTTGAGCTCTCTAGAGCTGTCAAGCCACCTCATCTAATTTAATTCTCACTGAAAGCACAGCACAAGTAGACCTAAATTTCAAAGACATTAGAAAGACATTCTGTAGCTAACAAAATGTGAGGGGTCTCTCCCAGAAACTTCTGCTTGAGTCCCTGGTCTAATGTTTTTATGTTAGGAGTTTCTTTAAGTTTTATGTCCTAAAACAAACATGCGAAATCCTGTTTTTGTTTGTTTGTTTGTTTCCCATTTTTCATGATGTGATATAACTTGCTAGCTCTCAGGAATTCAGGAATTAATTTGGAGAAAAAAAGGTCTTTGCTGTCTGTGTGATTTCCTGACTTGTTCTCTTAAATATTATTAGCTGCATCCTTTTTCTAATTGCTTATAAAGTTAAACAAAATTCAGGTTTACCTGACCCTTTCTCCTCTTTCCCCTGATACGTTTACATATTTCTTTCCTTCTTAGACTCTTCAGACTATCTTTTTATATTTCATCTGAAGTAAAATTTTTTCCCACCTCCCTTTATGCTCTAACTTGCACTCTTTTCCTCCCCTGATTTTATCCTGCCCCTTCTGTCAGGGACTAGCTGGCTCCAATTAAGGAAACCTTATGTTTACTCTTTTAAAATCCACCCTTGCAAATAAGCTCTTTCCTTGATAAGTATACTTATTGTAAATGGACTAATTCTATTCAGAGAAACATTAAAAATAATGAGATTGTTGGTTTTAGTTTCAGATAAACAGGAAAGTGAAAATCTCCCCCTATGGAGAATTTAATCTGCTGGGTTCCCCACCCACTTACTTACTTTTTAACAGTTTATTACTATTTGAGGGTAAGTTCTCAAAGCTAAAAAACTCTAAAACTATCCATTAGTGGGCTCCTACCCACTCTTTATCATTCTTAACAAAGTACAAGTATTTTCCCCCCTTGAGTTTTTAGGAGACATTATTCTTATTATTTAGAATGCTTAGCATCTAGGAAATCCAGAGCTGTTTTAGCATTCAAGTGCCCTGCACTGGACCTATTATGTCTGACTTTTTTTAAGCAATGGAAATGTCACAAACCTCTAGAGAGTCCTTGGTGCCATCCTTTAAATTCACAGAATTCAACTTCATTTTTCATTTAGCTGAGTAATTATACAATAAAGGACTGGGTTGGTATGTGTCACACTGTACCAATAAAATCTGCAGTCTCACTTGTGATATATAATGCTTTAATGTGTTCTTAATTTAGAGTTTTACAGTCGTGTTAAGTAAGCTAAAGTCCTAATTGATCAGTTCTTTCAGTTTGAAATGCTGTAAAAATATGCATATTTCAGATCATGAATTCTCCACTTCTTCAGTTCATAAGTGGTTTTCTAATGGTGAATATGTGAGTCTCCCATAGCGCCTCTACTGAGTCATCAGCAAAACGTCACTTTCTTGGCTCTGTTTAGATTTATATTCCCAGATTATGCTTAATTCTCACCAATGTTGGATGAAGTAACTCTGTCCTATGCTAAATAAAGACACAGTGTGTTTTAGTTTTTACAGTCACTGGTATGATCAGAGAATAATGGCTTTAACAAATACAGCAGAATGTAGCTATAAAAGATGTCTGACTTTAATATATTTTTAGATTCCTACATACTTATTCCTACCTGGAAGGATATAAGCATTTAAGTGTATCTATAAATCACATATTTTCTAAAAAAGTATTTTAAAAAATTTTAAAATAGTGAGCATATGCAGAAATATCACTGGAATTAATAGATAATGAATATTTCATCTTATTTGTTTCCTAAATTATAGTAAAAGAAAGATCGTAGGTATAGTTAAAAATTCTATTGTCAAATAGCAAAAGAAAAATTACAATTTTCACTATTTTTATTCTTTCCATTCAAAATTATTAATTTAATCTGATTTCTATCAGTTCTTATTCTGTATTTGCACGTATGTACATATTCCTCCATGAAGAAAATACAATTTGTCAGTGTTTAAAATTTATGAATGGTTTCATATTAATTAGTCATTTTTAACTGACTTTTAAAATATTTATCCTTAACAATGTATGAAACTACTTTACTACTACCTGCATACTATCCCTTTCTGATAATCTACATTTTCAAATCTATGCTATAGCTATTCATTTGCAATTTTACAGTGAATAATTTTGTATATATGTCATTTTATGACCAGTTGGATGATACATTTTTTCCATTAGAGTAGTGTCTTGAAATTTGTTGGGCCATAAAGTATTCATATTTTCAATTTTACTAGATTACATTAATGTGTTTAACAAAGTGCTTATATTATTACCTGTGAATAAATTTCAGTTTCTTCACTTGTTAGCCAATATACAATATGTCAGGCATTTAATATTTGACAATATAATGAATGACAGATTTTATTACATTAATTGTCCTGTCTCTAATATGTAGACCTTCTCTTGTAAAGAACAAGTATGGCTAATTTGCAGATCTTGTTTCGTGAATTTCCCATTTGTCTTCTTTGTATTTTATTGCATTTTTTTTCTTATTTATGTTTAGAAATTCTTCATATATGCTAGAAACAATATTTTTGAGTACTATGTTGCAAATATTTTTAAATATGTTGCTTATCTTTTAACTTTCATGGCAGTTTCTATATATGATATATTTTTAATTATTAAAAATATAGAATATAATGTCTCCTTCTTCTGCTTGACCATGAAAGAGTATAAACAATTCTTCCAGTTCTTCTTGACATGTAATTCCAACTTGATATGAAGGTTGAAAAGTATTATTTCAACTTCTAGAAAACATTTGTTTGAAATAATTACCTTGTTGAGAATACATTATAATTACTTGCTTTCTTCCTTGATTAATAACATCAATGAGCTTTGAATTCTTATGGAAGTATATGTTACTGATTAAACACAAGTTTTTCATAGTTGCTACCTGTAGGATTGAAAGTATCCTCAGAGGTAATCTTTTCCTCAATTTACACGAGAAAGAACTAAAATCCAGACAATGTTGTGACCAACATCCATGGAGGACCTGCAGATAGAACCAATATTTATTTCTTATTCAGGGTGGTTTCCAGTCAACCACAATCAAAACATCGCTAAGGAAAAAAATGGATGCATTTCACTTTTCAGACTCAGTTAATTATATTCCTAACAGTATGTTTCTCTTCCTTCCAGAAATAAGTTATGTTTGACCAGCAGTACTCAGATTTTAAATAACACCAACTTTCTTTAACACAGGGGAGAGTAAAAACACAATTCAGAGGATTTTTAAAACCAGCAAGTTAAGGAGTAGGGCCCACATGTGTATTAACTATACATGTTCTTTTTCTTATGGCTACACTCTGAAGGTGGGAGGAAAACCAAATGGAAATGAATGTAACTCATAGACACTTACTAATTTCACTTCCCCAAAAGCTGTTCTCATCCTCAGTGTTCTAGTAAAGGCTGAACTAATTCTAGTTTTCCACATGCGAAAGTTAAGCTTTAGGTATTGTTCATATTACGGAGAACATTAACCACAGAGTAATTATACTATAATTATCCCATTAGAGTCCTATGCTTATTACAAATTTCTATAACTGGGAAAGTACTAAACACTGTAAATGCTTAATTGCTTACTTTTACCTTTGGTATATCTACATTATCCACACACATCCATTAGTTACAGCAATCATTTTGTTCATTCAGCTTTGTTGTTACTTTTCCAGCTGAAAGAATTTGTGGTTTGTATAAGGATTAAACAAATATGATTAAAAATACAGCTTTGGGTCAACGTGCAACTGTTTTGAAGGGCAGCTGAAATGCTTTCAAACACAACCTGAGCTTTTTATTCTCCGAGCTGTTTGTAAGTAGGAGTCTTTTCATCTTTTCATGGTAGTTCAGCACTTATTTACATCTTTTAATGGTAACTTTTCTAGTTCTTACATCAAGGACTGTTTCCTTTTTCTACTTGGTTCAGATCCAGATTGAAGTAAAGCTAGAGGGTATCAGAGAAAGAAAAAAAATATTTGTTTTAACACCATAGTACTCTCACATAGGAAGAAATCTACATTATGAGCAAGTATGTATATGCAATTCCTATCCTGTAAAGCATCCTGAGTCTGGAAGGTCAGTTCATGTCCCACATGGTATTTTCTAGTTGCCATGGCAATTACTTGTTTTCATTGGGAAACTGAACGAATGGCCACATCTGTTCTTGCTGAGCATTCTTTGCCCCCACCTAACACAGACCATAGGAAATGGATTCACTTCTTAGTGCCTAGAGATTTACGTACATAACTGTCTCCACATCAAGGGGAGGTCGTAAATCTCAGGTCAGAGAGTCACACTTGCCCTTGAGTACCCTCTTTTTTTTCCCTGCCCAAATGTTCTTCTGTTCCTCTATAAACACAGCTAAGTATGCATTTATTCAGTGGAGAAAGATACATAACATTTCCCTTAGGCAATAAAGAAATATACATACATATATCCATAAAATAGCTATAACTGTAGGGCTATAAATTGAATAGTGAAGAACAGTGGCATAATGATATTCTGAAATTCAGAATAAAACATTCCTTTGATTACACTTCCTTGCACCTATTTTTTTTCCTTTTAAATAAGCACACCTTAAAATTTCAGGTATCCATTAAGTGTTCAGATATCTTAGTTTTGGTTCTGGTGGCATTTGGAAACAGAAGACCTTTTCAGCACTTGGATAGTAGTGTCAGACAAATAAATAACAACGGCGCTGAGAGAATTGATTTTCTATTCCCAGCAACCCTGGAGAGAGACCTATGATAACAAAGACGTGTAACAACATTCGTGTCAACATTTGACTTGATAATACAGAGTCACAAGAGAGATAACTTCTAGTATTTTGTTGTGTCCTCTTCAAATCTAAGGATCACAGGTATTATCTGAGAGAAGAGACAGCATGAAGCTTCATTATTTTCTCCATTTGTCAGTTGCTTCTCTAGAGCAAAAGCCTATGTTTATATTCTTCTAAAATGGTAGCATTTACTTTGGGTCTCTTACTAGGTTTTCCTTGGGAAGATTGGCTAACTATATTCTGATTTGGTAACCTACCCAGTTCGTTTTCCAGGTATTTCCACCTAATGGAAAAGCATAGAGTCTAAGCAACAGAAAGTGTAAAATTCTGACAGAAAAGCCTCGCATCTGTTGTTCAAATTAACAAAACAATTGAGGTCAAATTTCAGGAGACAAAAAGAACAAGAGAAAAAGTGAAAATGGAAGGCCAAAGGCAGAAATAAGCTTAATTCACTGTTAGAAAGATCAGTGAAGTCCAATCTAATTTCAAGATTCAAGATGTTTATTCACGTAGGCAGGATGAGAATTTAATTCCTCTTCTGAGGAGGTAGGGTAGGTTTCAGCCAAGTTTTAAAGCTGGCTGGCTAAACTGCTGACCCAGGAATAGAAACTGGGTTATATGCTATGGTTATTCAAAGCAATCAAGAATAGAAAGAACTAAACGGTGAGCTGAAGCCCTGTCCCAAAGATTTCTAAGGTTCAATGTGGAGAATTGAATTCTGTCCAACAAAATATTTTTGCATGGTGTTAGATAAAAGAGACCACATCAAACATCAGAAACCAAGGGTGCCTTGGATCATTCTACAGAAGTAGAGGTTGTTTAGTGTGCCTTCCAGTGGTCAGCTTGATTCAAATGCATAGTATCCAGTTAGATATATAAAAGATACAAAGGACTGCGAACAAAGAGTACAGAAAGTACTTGCATCAGTCGTCGGCTTCAAAATTTTTCACACTATTGACATTGATGTTTAGTCCAGAACCAAAAAATCTTGATGTTGGCTAATATATGGATTTCTCTTAAGAGGAAATACATATTTGATCTTTGACCCCAGTTCTTAATACACAGCCCCTAAAACCCTGTAGTTTCATGAGTGAAGGGGATAATGAGAATGTCTTTGTTCCTGACACAGAACTCCTATATCGACTGGAATTTCCTGGGTGATAAGAACCTTATTTGTTCTAATGAGGCAACTCTTGATGGGACCCTTGATAGATTTCAGAATGGGAGCTGCTCACCAGAGAGACAAAACTTTGATTAGAACCAAGAATATTAAGTCTTACTACCCCAATCTCCAAGGGAGAGAGCGGCTGGAGATTGAATTAATGATCCATCATGCCTACTCATTGAACCCTCCATAAAAACTCCTAAGTGATGACTTTAGGAATTATTGAATATGTCCTTATTTGAGAGGGGTGATATTCCCTGATGATGTGCACTTGGAACCCTTGTGAACCTCATGCTATATGTTGTTTGTGTGGCTGTTCATCTTTACACATTATAGTATCTTTTATATTAAATTGGTAAATGTGTTTTCCTACATTTTGTTAGCTGATTTAGCAAATTATTGAACCTGAGGAGGGAGTTGTTGCAAACGTCTAAATTTATAGCCTGAAGGATAGAAGTCCTGGTGGTCCAGGACTTATAACTGCCATCTGAAGTGGGGGCAGTATTGTGGGACTGAGCCCTTCAATTTTGGAGTCTAATGCTGACTATAGGTAATTAGTGTTAGAACTGAAATAAACTGTAGAACTCCTAGTTAGTGTCTGGAGAGTTGGAGAACTGGTCATTGGTGGAAGGAAAAAAACCTCATTCATCTGATGTAAATTGTTCTCTGTGGATAGAAACAGATTTTATGATTACCACAGAAAATAAACTCAACACTTGAAAGACACAAGCAGATCCCTTAAGTTACCATTAACTCAGTGGACATAGAGTTACATGCATTTATCAACTTGGTTATTAATCATCACTAGTAAATAATATTAAAATCATATCAGCCCAATAAAATCAGTTTTTCCTCTCCTTTCTACTTTTATTCAACAAACATTAGAGAATGCATACTACTATACATGCAATGCAATACTAGATGATACAGGGATGATGCACAAATAGATAATGAATACGTCCCAGGAGCTTCCTCTCTTGAAGAGCTAGAGGTTTGTAGAGAGAAGGATGAGTGTAGGTTTTGCTAATCAGGACGCACTCTAATTCACCTTTCTAAACACTATGTTTCTGCTCTGCACTATATTTTAGCCCTAACTAATCATCTGCCAGGTTACCCTCTCTTTCTGCTCCTTCAATCAGTACTACCTCGCATGCCCCTGTTACAGTCTCCTCGTCCTATGCCCCACCACCATCCCTGCCATCATTCAGTTCTATGCAAATTCCGGTAAGAATATGGAAAAATTAGATGCTCAGATTTTTAATTTACCTTGAATTTTAATATCCCATCCTTAGACATAAGTTTGACTGGGACTGACAATAGGGAGAATAAGGAATTATTAAGATTTAAACATTTATTATGTGTGTAATTAGAGAATCTTCATAAGAGTTTTTGAGGATCTTATTCGATAGTAATTCCACAAAGGCTAAGGATGATGTTCTTCAGTCCACATTTGTAACCTCAGTGCCCAACATTGCCTGGCATTGGAAACAGTGTTTCTTAGGCAACGTTCATGTGTTCATCAATGTGTTCATCAATTAGATGAAAGAATAACAAAGAACAAGGTATAAAGAAATGAGAGGGACTGTGAAGATAGTACTCAAGGCTGTTGGAGTGAATATGAGAGCAGCTATAGTGCATTTGAGGCAAGGTATAGAATATAAAGCATTAAAAAGATTTGGGTATTACATTAAAATTCCACTACTCTGCAGTTGTTCTTGAAGAAAGGACCTGGCTCATCTCCGTGGGATTGTAAAGAAGACTCACATCTCCTAGGCCTTAGGATCAGTGGGGCCTGACTTTTCTTACCATGCGTACTCTCCAGCAAGTTACCTGATCTTCATGATCTCAAATTCTCTTATGTGTAAAATATGGAAAATTATAATTACCTAATGATGAGATACCTGTGAAGGTTAAAAATGAAATGCTGAGAAACGTCTCTGTATTACTTACTTCCCTTCACCCTTCACTGTTTCTCTTGCCTTTCTGCATTGGGTTTCCCCACACAGCATGAAACTATACTATCTCCAATTTGGCTAATTTTTGTTATTGTTAAGAAAAAAAGTACACTAAATCAATGACATAAAAAAATCACATGTACTACTTTAGGAGAATTCTGGCAAATACATTTGGGGTAAATAATTCATTTCATAATACAGCCAGTGCACACAAATAGCACATGGCAGCCAGGTGTGGTGGCACATGTCAGTGATCCCAGCATTCAGAAGGCTGAGCCAGAAGGATCTCTGAGAGTTCAAGACCAACCTCAACAACGTAGCAAGACCCTGTCTCAAAAAACGAAACGAAACCAAACCAAATCCCCCCAAGGCATGAGAGAAATAACATGAACAAATCTGTAATATAGAACTGAGAGCCTCATGCCGTTCTTTCAAAATACATTTGAGTACTTATTAGTCATACATTTATATTTGTACAATGAAAACCAAAATGAGAGTTTCAAGTGATTAATCCATCTTCACAATTGGTAATTTTTTCATTTTCAGACGTAGAAGCTAGTAAAAATTACAAAAGAAATAAAACATTCTCTTCTTTGCTGTTCTGTTTGATAGATTTTTCTGAAGGGAATTGCTATGGTTTATTTAAACAATTCTTTGAGTGGAATTAAATGTTAATTACCAAATTATTATTTCATATTTCAGCCATAGATGAATGCATTTTTACATGCAGATATATTAACTTTTAAAGGAGCAATAGCTCAAGTTTTATGTGGCATGTTAGTTTTCTTTCATATGCATGAACCAGTAAAAAATGAATGTGCTTTATTCAACAGTATATTTTTACATTTATCTTAATTGATGAAAAGAATCCTCTTAATCTTTCTGCATATTCATCAAAATATTATGACAAAGACATAAGGAAAGAAATTTTCTAATTTTAAACAAATTTCCATGGTCCAAGCTTTATGAGTTATGCCAAATAATTATCCCCCTTTAAAAACTGTATTTTTTCTTTAAAATGAGAGGAAGATACTCTTAATGCACTACCATGTTCTGTCTAAATGAACTAATAATAACTGTAATAAATATTTCAAGATAAAATTATAATGGAGATCCTAGATGATATCTCTATAAATTTGTTATGTTTGTGACTAAAAATCAAGATGAAGGGAAAAGTAAGTAAACACAATTTGTAAACTAAATCAAGGGCAATGCTTTACTTAGACTTGAGGCTAAGACCTTTGACTTCATCGAGAAGTATACATAAGAAAATGCTTTTGTTTTAACCCTGGTCTATCAGCCTTTTGCCAGGACTGACAGCCTGTATCCCTGGTGTCTGGTGTCTGGTGTCCAGTCTGTCTGGGTTCCTCACCACTGGTCACTGTTGCAGGCCAGAGAGTAACCTGGATTGAGGAAACTGTTAAGTGATTACTTTACCTACTCTTATTTTCTTTTTTCTGTTCAAATAAATCAGTTGTGAGTGAAAAGCCATTTCTTAGAATTTCTTAAATTTAACTCATTGTGTGTTTTCAAAAATGACACAGTATTTTCCTCTTTTAGCAAAAATCATTCCCTAAGAAAATACTTTCTCTCCAGCTGTGAAACTGATGAATGTTTTTAAAACTCCCAAGGAACTTCTGCTGGCTGCTAAGGTTACAGTTGCAAAGAGGAAAAATATATGGTGTATGTTTCTCTGTACCAGACTTTGATTTCTACTGGCTAGTCGATTACTATATAAGTGGTATGGAAAAAAAAATCAGCGAAGTTAATCAACATTTAAAATTTGTACCTACAAATGTATAAATATTTTCAAATTTAAATTAAATAATCTAGAAATATTGACATATCCTTAGGCCACTATAGCAGTCCAGTAAATTATGCTTTAGTGATGAATTTTCAAAATGCTCTGTTTATTTTTAAGAGGTTGTTTATATCTGAAAAGATCATCAAGAATTTACTTAATGGGTATTAAATATGACACAATATTTATGCATGCATTTGGAATATCTGTGTAATATTAAGAGGCAGAAGGAAAACAAAGGAGAATAAAGGAGTAAGAAGAGATGTTGTAACTGAGCTGCTCCAAACCATCTTGGCTGTCTATAGGATGGCATTCTGAAACAATCTGAGGTATATGAGTGCATTAGGGACTCCCCCCGAAACATTCTGCAGGATTTTATGTTATAATAAAAGCAATATTCGGGCAAATTGTGCCATCATTAAATATTTATTAGCAGACAAGCATAAAAACAATAAACAACCTATTTTTTACACGTAGTAAAGACTCACTTCTCTGTCCTTCAGGAATTATGATAAAAATATGTGCATGAAACTTTTATTGGAGGCAGATGCTACAATATTCTAACAACGTGATCAGGTAACCATCTAATCAGCTGGGGGAACAGAATGCTCAAGCCTAAATAAGTAACAATAACAACTCTAATAAATACTTTAAGATGCAATTGTAATGGAGATTTTTAAATGAAATTATCTCTATGCTTCTTACATCTGTGAGTAAAAGCAATATAGTACAAGAGAAAAGTAAATAAAACACAACTGTGAACTACATAAAAGAAGGAGTGGAGCAGAGTGCTAGAACTAGATTTCTCTTCTGAAGAAGCTGTAACCACATTCAGGCAACAGTGCAGGTACTTACAAAATATGACTAGCATTTTAGTTTATTACCTCAGTAAAGGGCTAACAAGAATTCTGAGGTTGTCAAATTCTTGACTACATATTTCCACCTAGGCCATTTTCTAAAATTGCTTTGATTTTTCTTACTCATCACTCATTCACTGAAGTCCCTCACCCATCCAAAATCTGACTTGCACATTGCCTTGAAGTACCCAGCAAATGTCCTGATTATTTAACAAACGAATGATATAAAATAGTGTTTATGGTATGCATCCTTTAACTACTAGTCAAGGTAACTGGTCTGGAATTTTGTTTTTATGTAATATGTATTTTTCATTTTGGTATCAGAGCAATACTTTCTCATTAAGTGAGTTGGTATGTGCTCCTTACCATCTGAGAGATTTTGTGTAGGAATACTACTATTTCTTATGAAATACTGGAGAGAATTTACCATTGTAACCATTTAGAATGGAATCTTTTGGGATAGCTGCTTCACTGATGAATTCAGTGTTTCAAAAAGACATATGGCTTCACTGGGTGTTTGTTTTGAAGACTCTGGCTATGCATTTATCATAGCTTTTCCTCTGGAGCTAATTTAGCCCTGTGCTAATGCCTGGCTCTTCAAGGGTCTCTTCTGAAGGTTTCAGGGATTCTCCGCAGATTCTGTTCTAACTGATGGAAACGTGCGTGTCCAGCTGTGTTGGCTTTGGGGGATATGGATTTGGTTTACACCTTTTTGGCTCTTCTCAGAATGATTTGGAATTTTCTGGAGCCCTTACTCTGTGAGATTCCTGTCTTTGTTACTGTATCTCACAATTCCCAACTACTTCTGCCCCCCAGAACTCTGAGCTCTATGACCTCTATCCAGGATGACCCCAGTTTGGGTTCCCTTCTCTGTTTTGCAGATCAGAAACATCTTCAGGCAAAAAATAAGGGAGATAGCACAATATATCATGTTTTGTACGTATTAGGGTGTGTTTGCTACAGTTTTTAGTAGCAGTTTACCTAAACCAAATTATTTTGGTTACTATTCATCTGGTAGAATCTTTTTATTGTTTTTAAAAGAACATTTGATCTTTCTGTGTTTGTTCTTTAGGTCTTTCTCTTGGTAAACAACACACATCTTGATTTTCTTTTAAAATTCAGTCTGAAAACGTGTCTTAAATTGTGAGCTTAGAAACATTTTAAGTCTATTTCTTTAATTTTCTTTAAATCTAACTTTAAGATTTCAGTTTATTATGTCATCCTGTTATTGGTTAGTTCCTTCTAAAAGCGGCTTGCCAGCTAATCATTATTGGGTCCTGGGTTGCTTGCGTTTCCCTCTGGAGTTACATTCCAGGTTCTTCCAACAGAACTGGACAAAACAAGCAAAAAGCAGTGACAAAGTTTACTTGCAAATGTAAAAGTGAATGGCGAGAGAGAAACTGGCTCTGCAGAATGAGCTTGGGCCAAATAAGAGGAGAAAAAGCAATAAAAGGACATTGTGGATAAAGCAGGGCAGGCTACCCTGAAGAAAATCACCAAGTTCTTCTTGG
Source organism: Cuniculus paca (assembly GCA_004365215.1). NCBI lineage: Eukaryota > Metazoa > Chordata > Mammalia > Rodentia > Cuniculidae > Cuniculus > Cuniculus paca. Next base: position 18,775 of record RJWT010012635.1, read on the forward strand.
GGTGCGTGTCTTTTGTGCCTTCCAAATCTCAAGGAAACCCGCGAGAACTTCTACATCCTGGTCCTGAGAGACGATGCTGGGAACCCACACCTCAGGCTGATCATCCTGTTGAAAACCTGCCCCAGTTCTCAAGACGTCCTCTTGCGGGGATTTGGGAACTGTTCTTTGCTGGTGTCTGGGATCTTTGTAAATAAAACGTCACATCTACTTCCCCAGACACCTTTGCCACAATTTATTCTATTTGGATTCCAAGTATCTGTTTTAAATCTTGTTTTGCTTATTTTATCAAATGTTATCTATATCTCTCATCGCTAGCAAGATGATGTATTCACTATATTTTCTCACGTCTTTGCCACACCCTCTCTCCTTCCTTGATGGAGGTTATTTGGTTTTTGATTCTAGGGTGATAGAGCTACATAGGAAACACCAAGCATTTTTGTCCTGTTTAATTTGGCCTTCATAGTCCTTCAATGGATTAAATTTTTATAATTTAAAATATTATTCAAAACTATGTTTAATGTGAGTCTTTTTTGATGATGCAAGCTGAGGTTTTGAATTTATGGGGTTATTAAAAATCATGTTCTAGTGTTTGATTTAATTTGTCTGGAACTAAGTAAACATGTTCAACTTTTTCTTTCAGTCTCTTCAAAATACTGTTCTGTCTTCATCTTGTTTCCAGTGATGTTGAAAAATACATTGACCTGATTATTTTCCTTAATATGCTACTTCCTTCTGAAGAGTTCACAAGTTTCTTGCTGTCTGAAATTTAGCTGAGATAAGGTAGGGGGAGTAGAGGACTGACCGGTTGTAAGCAGGAGTTGTGGTGACATCATCCACACGTGTGGCTAGAACTTGAAGAAAGTCCAGTGATCCCGCACTTGTTGGCAGCACCCGTCTTTTTCATGTAGTTTGGCCAGACCCTGCTCTTTTCTCAGGTTCTTTATTGAAAGCCTGGCTCTCAAGGTCATTTTAGGTCAGGCCATTTGGTTCTTTACCTGTACCGTGAAAAACATCTTGAACAGATCTTAGGAACAAGGACATCACCATTCTGTGAATCCCTTTTACTAGTATCTTCCCTTTAACAATCTGTGAGTCCTTGTGGAAGGAATTGTTTTCCTATAGTTCGAATGTTTGTGTCCTCCCCAAATTTCCTGTGTTGAAACCTAATTCTCAAGGCTACAATTTGTAGAGATGGGGCCATTAGCAGATGATATGGTCTTGAGAACACAGCCCTCATGCATGGGAGTAGTGTCTGTAGAAAAAAGGACTAAGGGAGCTTGTTTGGTCTTTTTCTCCTATGTGAGGTCACAGCAAGAAGGCCCACTGCACAAGGAACAGTCTTACCAGATGCTGAATCTCTGGGCACTTTCATCTCAACTTTCTAGCCTCCAGAGTTGTGAGAAGTGAATTTTTGCTGTTTATATGCCACAGTTTGTAAGTCACCAAGTCTTTTTGGTATAACAGCCTGAAGAGACAAAAACATATTTCATTTATTTGTAATTCTATGGTATGATTCTTATTTCTTTAAATATTTCCTGCTTTCAATTTCTATTAGTCTGTCTTTCTTGAGGTTCTATTATTTGTATGCATTTTTATTCTACTTTCCACATTTTAAATTTGAGAAGGATTCTCCTTTGTTGCTATCTCAGCTAAATTTCTTCACTAGCAGCTGACCCCGGATGCAGATGTGAATCTGCCTCCTGTCTCTTTTCAGGCAACCTACGATAAAGCTCTTTTTGCAGAAGCTGGTGCTACAATATTTGTTTCTGCTTTGCTATCCACAAGCAGAAACACCAAAAGAACACCCAGAATTTGGTTGCATTTTTATTTAACAATGGACAGGCACTGACTAGAAATTATTCTTCAAAACATCAGGCCCTGAAGGCCTAAGGAGGGAGGTATTTATGGGGTTGCAAAGCGGGTGGAGTGGGTACAGAGATGAGTACTTGGCTATTGTTCATTGGTTCTTACAATATGCATCACAGTGACTAGCTTTTCTTTCTTTTTCTTTTTTTTATTTTAAAGAGGATACAACAAAGAAAAATAAAACCAATTAGAACAAACCAAAGTAAGTGATACAGGACTTCACAACATCACAAAATCAACAATAGTTACCATAATGCCTTTTGTTGTCTTCAAAATAGCTGCAGTTACTTTTGGACACAGTAAAAATCAAACAGAGCTGAATAGAATAAAAACAGTAAAAACAAAACAATGGATACAATAAAAGACTACAGTAAATTCAAAATGGCTACCATATATATCTTACTGTCATTGAAATAGCTGCTCATGCCACCAGGTATAACATATTCAAACAGAGCAAAAGAGAATAAAACCCAACTCAACAAAACAATAAACAGTGTAGGACTTCAGAGCAAGACTATAGGGAATCAACAGTGGCTACCACCCTCAGAAGGAGACCTCCCCTAGATGCCATGCTGCATACTGCTATCTTCTGAACAGATGATCAGACCACTGGCCCTAGACCTGCAAGGTCAGTGAAACACCAAAGAGCCACAGGCTTTTAATTGCATTTCACCTTAATAACTCATCAGAGCCTGTATATCTCTGTGTATCCTCCAGTTGCTCGTGGGAGGGGGTTGACACTTTTGTTTGCCAGTCCAGAAGCCTGAAGGAGCTGGGATCTAACTGTCCCCCTGCCAGCGGGGGCCCACAGGGAGAGGCTTGGCGCTGGATGTCCCAGTCCCATAGTGGCCCGTGCATGGTGCTGTTTCTGGTGGGACAGGTCTAGTTCTCCCTCCCCAAGGAGTGACTAGCTATTTCTAAGAGACAGAAGCAACTGGGACTGACACAGGAGGTATCACCTGGGCCACTAAAGTATAGGGGCTGTGTGTGGGGCGGGTGTTTTCTGCTACATTTCCCCCCTCTTTTAGTTTCCCTGGCAAATCTTTACTGTGTATATTACATGTGATCTTTTGAGACAAAGCCCAACTAGAAGCAGTAACATTAGGGTTGCCAGTGATCCTAGGATGGGCCCTAGCCAAGGTCTCCAAGATTGTCTTATTATAGAGTTTTTTCCTAAGTTGCTTTTAGGAAGGCACATAATTTAGGCCTGTCTGTTTTATAACATTACTCTGGCAAGGTAGTGAGGGAGTTAATCTGATTTAGTAGAGTGTCCAATGTGCCTTGGATGCTCATCAATTCTTGGTCAAGTGTATGATTGTTCTATTTTCATGGGACAACTGTCTACAGAGTTTAAAGCCAAAACCACAGCTAGCAGGGGGACAGGGAAGCAAGGACTAGGGTAAGCAGCCTGAAAAGGCACAAATATCAAGGGGAATAGGTATGGAGCAATTCTGTGAATGGTGTCCTCAAACTTCAGTTGTATATGGACTGGTCAGTGTCCAGAGTGATCAGAGCAGGGTTTTGAGTGCATTGTTTCTTTAGAGTGAGCTTTAGAGGAGCTGTCTGGTCCAGGTAAAGTTGGATTTCTGAAACTTACAGAGGTATTTAATATACACCTGGATTATATATGTGTGTGCAGGAGTGTCTACAGGTACGGCTGGTCCTTTAGCTAAACTTTTATGGAGCTGGTTA
>RJWT010012636.1:0-22316 GCA_004365215.1 Cuniculus paca
CTACAGGTTCCGTGGCGACTCGCGTGCGGGCGGGGCTGGGGGGACCGGGCCGGCTGGCGGCGGGCGGGCTGAGGGAGGGGGTGGGAGCGGAGGCGATGGAGGGGAGGAGTGGGGGAATGGGGGAGGGAAAGGGAAGGGAGGTGGGAGGCGGGGCCGAGCCGGAGCCGGAGCCGGAGCTGGAGTCGGAGCCGGCGGTTTCAGTGGAGGCGGTGATGTCGGTGCAGGTTGTGTCAGCAGCGGCTGCCGCCAAGGTGCCTGACGTGGAGCTGAAGGACCTGAGTCCCTCCGAGGCGGAACCACAGCTGGGACTGAGCACGGCGGCTGTGGGCGCCATGGCCCCCCCGGCGGGCGGCGGGGACCCCGAGGCTCCTACTCCGGCCGCCGAGCGGCCCCCGGCCCCCGGCCCGGGCTCGGGCCCCGCCGTGGCTCTCAGCCCTGCCGCCGGGAAGGTGCCGCAGGCGTCGGCCATGAAGCGGAGCGACCCACATCACCAGCACCAGCGGCACCGCGACGGCAGCGAGGCCCTCGTCAGCTCCGACGGCACCGTCACCGAGGCGCCGCGCACAGTCAAGAAGGTATTGGGGCCGGGCTGACCCGGAGAGGAGAGGAGGGAGGGGAACCGCAGATCCTCTCGGCACGGCGGCACCACCCTCCACGCCTTCCCCTCCGATCGATCGTAGGAGCAGAGACCCCTTCCTTTCCCCCAGACCCACTCGCGGCGCTGCCCCCAGCCGGCCGCCCGTGCTGGACGCAGAGACTCCAGGTGGCACGGCCGCTTCGCTAGGATAACATGGAGGTAGCGCTGTGCCCTACTCCTCGGAACGGGCAGCGGGAGGAGAGGCACCTAATACTACGTCCCCTCCGCCCCTCGGCACGCACTCGCGTGTTGATTTCTGGACTATCCGGGGAAGAGACCCCGATGACGTGTAGAAAAACCTTACCGCTTTTGGGTTTTCACCCAGCCATAAAGGTAGAAAGATCTTTTCTGCTTGGAAGAGTAAGCTCTCATTGAAATTCTCCGAGTTTCCTTGCTTCCGTGCCAGTGATGACTTTCTGCCTTTTTGTGGTCTGCCGCAGAAAGAAAGTACTCCATAGAGCAAGCAGTACTGATACTGTGTCCTTCCCAGTAACTGCGGCGCCCTGGCATCTTCTTTGATTGTAGAGGGGTAATGGAGAGGTTCTTCACTCTTTTAAAAAGTTTGTCCTCTCTACTCAGTAGTTGGCCAGCAGGATTATTGGAAAAGAATGTTTTATTTGTTTCTTTATTGTGACCTGAGAGGGTGAAGAAATGCTTGTACTTTTGGGAAAGCCAACATTATGGGGCTGTCAACTGTCAACTTTCATACATAAGTTTTGGGGAAGCCCGAGAACACCAAGAAGTAAGCACTCCTAGATGTACTAATATCTCAGTATCATCCGCACATTGACTATTCAGGCTGTCCATTCCCAAGCTAAACCATCACAGGAAACAAACAAAAAAAGGGCTAATATTGGAGAAGTCAGAGATGTGGCTCATAGAAAAAACGGTTGTGGCTCTGATCTCCTAGACACAGTAAGAGCACACTGATTTATTTTTTAGTTGCTCGAGATGATTTTTAATTGTTTTATCAGGACAACAATAAAAGGATTTGTGAGGTTTGCATGGGTTTTACTGTATAGGATTCAGCCAGATTTAAACCTTCAATCCTGCCAAACATTTTGTTGTCATTGTCTCATAAATAAGGTATAGCAGATAACCCTTTTATTCTCATTTCGCAAATATAATGATAAATTATATCAGAGGCAAGACCGAAGGAATTTAATAATGCCTTAGGACAGTTTCTTTGTCATAAGCAATATGAAACTCTGGAAGGAATTATAGTAAAAGCAGCATCAGGGACAGCAGTGCTGGGAGTACTGTACCTAGATACGAGTTAGGAACTCTTGGGGGTGTGTTTTTTACTAGTTTGAGATGCTTTATAACTTTGGCCAAATGTTTTTCTTGTGAGTAAGAGTCAGGCAGAAGTCTAAAATGTGTAATTAGGTTAGATTTTTGGAAAGTGTAAGTGTTCAACAAATGGCTTTTAGAGCATGGAGTTTATAGTGAGACAGTTTATAGTGATTCAGTTAGGTTTGAATTCTAGTGCCTTCTCGCCAAGTGCAGCCAGCTTTTGAGAAAATTTTAAATTCTACAAATCAGATTCCTCTTCAGTAAAAATAAGGATATTATTGTGGTTAAGTATTAGAATTAAGTATTAAATATTTTATAACACTTTTTTTTGTACCAGGAATTGAACTCAGGACCTTGTGCTTGCCAGGCAGGCGCTGTGATGCTGAACTATATCCCTGGCCCTATATCACTTTTATAGGTATTACCGTTGAACTTGGCACATATAGAAGGGTCTTAAGAAATGACAACCATTATTATTCTTTTATTTTTCTTATCATGGGTTAAGTGCATGCTACCATGACTGCCTCTGAAACAGACGCGCACTTCAATAGATTGCATATAAAGAAGTTAAAAAAAAAATCAGTGGCGAACACACCAGAATCTATTTTTCTTAATTCTGGATGTGCTTGTTGGCTATTTTCCTTGATACTGAACCACCTTCTTCCTGTTTTATCATTACCAGAATGTATGTTCCATGATTCTAGATTTACTCAACAACCTTAAGGCTATAGAAGACAGGGCTGAGCTTGCCTTCCAATGTTAATTGCACCCAAAAAAAACACTTCTCTGCTGAAAGTTAAGCAGATGAAGTTCTGGGCAAGGATACAACTGTATGACACAAGTAAAGGCATTGCTGAACTTTTTTTTCCCTTCAGAATCTTTTAACTTTCTTTATGTTGGCTAAATGGAAGGGCGCGAGATGGTTCTTCCTTCAAGTGGAAAATCACCTCACTGCATTATGATGTTTTGATTTGTTGAGTCTTTTTGGTTCTTAGATTTTCTATTTAATTATTCTGACCTTAACTCTCTTCTGCTTTCTTATGGAGGAACTGGGAACACTAGGATTGAAATAGCCTTTGGCTATGTACCTGGTGACTTTTATTTTGTAATTGTCATGTACACACTTATTTATGTTGAGTCACATTTCCATTGATGGTTTTTCTTATTCCGTTCATGTATCTGTCATCAGTTTTCTTAGTTCTGTTACTCGGCACAGTCATACAAGGGAAATAAACTTTTTGTAACTGCCAGAATTCTCAAGTGCAGTAGTTAGCAAGAATGAACATAGGGTGTGCAGGTTACTCTCGGTCATCTTTTGTCTTTGGTACTTGTCCCCATCTTGTAACTTGTGGTGCTCTGGAGGCCAGATCTTGTCATTGGAAGTACAATATATTTCTGTGTAATGTTCTTCTTGAGTTCGCATTAAGTGAACTCAGCAAACCAAAAATCTCTAGAACTGTTATGAAAAGCAAAGATAATTTCCACAGTGAATGTGGTAGCACTTGAGAGGATTTTTTTCCCTGTGCTCTTAGAAATTGGTGTTAGGAATATTGAAACACAGCAGAGAAAACAAGGCAGGAGAGGATTTATTTTAGAAAAGTTAAGACTTTCTGACAATAAAACTGCAAGCTCAAGAAGCTCAACTAACTTGTATTTACATCATTATCAGTAATGACTGTGTTCAGACAGACTCCATTTTGGCAACCATACCTGTCTTGCCCTGGCTTTGTTGCTGTCAGGAGAGAATGAGTCGAACCATGTTAGTACATTCTTGCCTTGAATTGTTTAAGCTTTTGATTTGGTTAATTATAGATCACAAAATGGAATGTTTTGGATATAAGCATGGGAATGTGGGAGCAGTATGACTCTTTTGCCAGTTAAAAATGTACAGCCTGGCAAAATGCTCAGTGTGGCAATTGGCAGTTGTACCCTAACATTAGTTACTGTTAATTGGCCTTTCCTGTGCCAAGAATTGTCATAGGCATTTCTGTAATCCTGGTGAGTACACTATGAGATCCAGGGGCATTACATCCATTTTACAGAGGAGGAAACTGGCTCAGGAAGGTTTTAAGTGCCTTGCCCAAGGTTATATGTCTAGAAAGTAATAGTGGTAGGGCTTAAACCCATGTCTGTCTGTTTCCATTGGCCATGTCCTTTTCATTATGCCACATGGATTCTTTCTAACCCCTGGCTTCTGGCCTTCTCTAAGAAGTCTTATTTTTTAAATTTTTAAATTTTTTTATTTACTTATTTTTTTCTAAGAAGTCTAAATGAATACTAAAATGTGTCTGTCTGGCTAAGGTCATCCCAGGACCAAAGTAAGGAAAACGTGAGTTAGGACTTTAGGAAGAGTATGGAAGAAATTGTATGAACATGGAATTTCAAAGAATTATATAAGAGGGGCAGAACATCTTTTACAGATGCAGCCTAACATTTATAACTGGCAATTTGAGAAATTTGTTCTCTGTCTCTCTTTTTTTTTGTTTTGTTCTCTTTTTTTTTTTTTTTGGTTCTCATTTTTAAAGTTAAATAAGTTGAGTAACTGAGGAATATATTCTTTTTTCCTGGTCAGCTATTTGTCCTACTTCTTGAATCTCACGTTCTCTCTGAATCAATCTGGTTAAACCTGTTGAAAATTGGCACACTGCTGGGTACCAGACATTATGTTTAGAGATTTATATATACTAGTTTATTTAATTCCTTTATGAACCTTTAAAAGATAGTGTTCTTGTTTTATGAGGAAACAGGGGTGGAGGAAAAAGGAATTTGTCTCAAGGTTATGCAGTAATATGATGGAACTAACAGAATCCTAATTTGTTTGATTCCAAAACCCAAATTCTGTAGCTTTTCAATTCAAATATTTCTCTGCTCAAAATCCAGGACTGAACCTCTAAATCTTGTATTATCTTTTCCTCAGATTTTTTTGTTACTATAAAATAAGCAGTTTCTTTTTATTTACTGAGTTACTTACAGGTCTTCACCATATGTTTTTGTGGACATTTTTGAATTTTCTGGGAAAGCAGTCCTTATTTTGTATAATATGTGAATTCTGTTCTCTTTGAGTTTGGGGAAAGGTTAAACATTGGGAGTGTTTTTGTTTTGTTTTCTGAGATAGGGTCTAACTGTGTAGTCTAGGCTGACCTTGAACTGACCGTGTGGTCCAGGCTGGCCTTAAACTCTTGGGAGAGCCTGCCTCAGCTGATTGCTGGGATTACAGGCCTGTGTCTCCACACTTTTTTTTTTCTTTTTTTTTTCTTTTTGAGATGGGGTCTCACTATGCAGTTCAGGCTGGCCTTGAGCTCACTTTGCAGCCCAGGCTGGTCTTGAACTTGCAGCGATCCTCCTGCCTGGGATTACAGGTGTGCAACATCACACCTGGTTTTGTGTCATTAGTTGAATGTTTTTTTAAAGGTATTCCACACTTGATTTAAGAACAGTTTTAGGAGAGTGCTCTAGGCTGAAGCTGTAGTTGGGTGTTTGATGTTTTGAGGAAGACACATAGGTCTTTAGTGTCTAGAGTTAGTTAAATGAATTGTGTGTGAAAAAGGGAGAGTTTATAATTTCCTTACAAATGGTTCTCTTTCTCACAACCAGAGAAAAAAAAGATTTGTCGTAATCTTTGTTTAGGCCCTTTGTTAAGTCTATAAAGAGTATGTTGTTTCTTTCATGGTAGGTCTTGTTTAAATATTCAGAGGATGCTGGGTATGGTGGTGTATGCTTATAATCCCAGCATTCAGGAGGCTGAGGCAGGAGGATCACTTCAAGTTTGAGGCTAGCCTAGGCTACATAGTGAGTTCGAGGCCAGTCTAAACTGCATAGTGACTTTGTCTCAAAAGACAAAAACAAAAAAGGGCTGGAGATATAACTCAGTGGCACAGTGTCTGACTGGCAGGTGCGAGGTCCTGAGTTCAATTGTCAGTACAAAAAAAAAAAAAAAAGAAAATCAGAAGTCTAACTGAGAGAGATGGGAAGAGGTCTTGGCAGTTGTCCAGATCCTCCACCCTGCCATTGTGTTCAGGTGTAGACACAATAGGAGAATCTAAAATTCACTCACCCAGTAAGAGGTTTAGTAAGCTTGATCAGATTTTTGTGAGTTTTTTATGGTGTTAGTGACTTATGGTCAGGGATTGTTGAGAACAGAACAAAAGAGAACATTTACTTCATAACAGTTCCTAAATATAAAATTATTTCAATTAAGTTAAATAACCAGACTATCATTTTCAGTCTTTCTCTTCCACAGCTATATTTTGCAACAATTTAACCAATCATATTCTCTCTGGGACACTTCAATTAATAGCTGAGTAATCCCCTTCCCCAAGGGTCTATCAGTAGAAATACATCAGTTTGGGGCATCTGGTTTTTGGCTGAGAACCTATATTAAACAAGAGTATACTGGAGTTTCTAGTTGAGTTTCTCTGACTATATAGGGCTTTTCCTTAAAACCTTTTTGTAGGCAGGCACGGTGCTGCACTCCTGTAACTCCAGTGCTTGGGAGGCTGAGGCAGGAGGATTGTTGCAAGTTCAACACCAGCCTGGGCTACAAAATGAGCCCAAGGCCAGCGTGAACTGCATAGTGAGACCCTGTCTCAAAAAGACAACAACAACAACAAAACACCTTTTTGTACATTGCATACCAGATACCAAAACTGGCTTCGTCTTCTCTATAAACTTATCTCCTCCTGCAGGTTATTCAGCATGACCCTTTTGGTCACTTTAAAAGTGTTGATAATGTTGACTACCTGTTCTAGGAAACTGTTTTCTTGGCTTTGGTGATTCCTATAATGGTATCATTTAGACCACTTACCTTGTGCCAGACATCTGTCTCATCTGTTAATCCTTGTAACAACTTTATTACATGAGCAGCATTATTTTTATTTTAAGGATGACAAAATGTGGGCTAAAAGAGAGTAATTAACTTCCCAAGGTTTTGCCAATCTGTGATGCTTTTGGGATCAGTGAGATGGAACATTGCCCATAGCAACTGTGGGAGGCTATCACACTGTCAACCCCCTACTGATCTGACCAAACTCCCATGTGAAGTCTATTTAAGCTTGTGCTAAGATCATTTTGTGCAACCTTTCAGAACTCAGGATCTACCCTCTTCCATGAGGATGCCTAAAGCACCATGCCTCACATCCTGTTTACTTTAGTTACTTTACTACTTGACATCCAGTCATCCCTTATTTTCCTAATCCTCAGTTCTTTTACTATTCACTTCATCTTTTCAGCTGACTTATTCGCCCAAACCCTTGTGCTGTATTCTTTCTAGTATGTCTGTTATCATCAGATCCCTCTGTAGCATCAGCTTCTTGTAGCAAGATCAAGCCATAGGGGTGACAGGAGCGGTTATTTTTAGCGCCTGATAGCTACTGATTGTAATGGTACACACCAAGCCACAGCATCTCTTGCTGAGCATTACCGCATGACCTCTTTGCCAAACCATTTCTGTAATTTGGGGTGGTGTTTTAGTTGTGTATCCCTAAAGCAAGTTCTTCACCTGAAAAACTACCTCATCGTATCCTTTCTGTAAATCGTTTTTCTGTTTACTTCAGTTAGAATTGGCTTTGCAGCTTGTAGAACTCTTTGAGTTATGCATTGGTTGAACCTAACCGTCTACCTTAGTTATCTGCACCTGCAGGTTACAGGTGTATACCATCATGCCCAGCTTAGACTCTTTTCTATGACTTTACATTCATAATGTATATAAAGAAAGTTATAGTTTTATAATAACATATGTGTTAGTATGTACATATCTGTCTCATTCTTTTTAATTGCAGAACTGATTTCCAAAATGTTTATTAAAACATTGTTTTCTTCTTTTGTGATAAACAGTGCTGTAGGCCCTATCTGTATGCATTCTCTTTGTGTTCATGTAGAGGTGTTTTTATATGATAGATATGTAAAAGAATTTTGGGCTTGAAAGATTTCCATATTTTACATTTGATACACAATACTATGTAGCTTCCAAAACTGTAGTACCATTTTACATATGAGCAGTCTACATGATGACTCTTTCCCCATATCTTTACCAATACTGGATATTATTTATTTTACTGTTATTGTTATTGGTGGTACCGGGGATTGAGCCCAGGCCCTTCATATTGAGCTATATCCACAGGCAAATTTTTAATTTTTATTTTTTTAGGTTACTAAGTTGTCCAGGCTGGGCTTGAATTTTGCAATCCTTCTGCCTCAGGCCCTCTCAGTGCTGGGATTACAAGTGTGTGCTACTACCCTGGCTATACTTTTATATCTTTGTTGGGCAGCATTTTTTACTATTCTGTTTGATTGCCTTCTCCTGCTTATGAGGCTGAGTTGTCAATTTATAGTTTTTATCTCATAATTGGTTGTTCATATCCATTAATGAATTACTTAAAGACTATGTACCAAGTCCTAAGGATATGACAGTGAATATAACAGTTAAAAATTTCAGTCTTGGAGCCAGGGATTTAGCTCAGTGGCACAGTGCCTGCCTGGCAAGTGAGAGATCATGAGTTTGATCCCCGGTACCAAAAAAAAAAAAAAAAAAAACCTCAAGTCTTTCTAGTGGATTGTCCTTTTCATATTGGTTTGTAGGAATTCTTTAAATATTCTGGACATTAATCCTTCATGTATGTTGCAAATATTTTTCCTCTTATTTCTTATTGACTTGTAACTTTATGACTTTTAAAGTTTTTATGTGGACAGATTTATGTGTTTGTTCCTTTTGGGCTTGAAAACTTTGTGTCTTGGATGGCCTATCCTACTCCAAGTTTTTGAACAAATTCTACATTTTCATCTGTTTTTATGATTGTATTTGTTATATTTTGCTTTTCTATCCATTTGGTATTTTTGTTTGTAATGTAAGACAGGGACTGTTTGTAATATAAGACAGCTCTGTTGGTCCCCAAATAAAATGTGATTTTTTACCTTTTTCTGGTTTGTTCTGATTATTTTCTTTTAAATTGTCCTTCTTACCTGTTTTTTTCCTTTTAGCTATACATGTATGAATAACTTTTGAAGAGCATGCATTTATTAACTCAAGAATGATACTAAAAATTATACTGATACTAATTTAATGATTATGCTATAATGAGTTATTCATAAAATATTTGTAATTAAATTTTATTATTTAAGGGATATAGTTTATGTTTTGACAGAAGTTAAAGTCTCAATACCATCTGAAATACAAATCCTCTGAAACAAGCCCACGAGAATCTCACCTGCTGCAGTTCTAACAACTTGGAAAACTGTAATACCATATGGTTCTTTTCCAAAATGACACTTTCTTTGTTGTTTTTTGGGATAGGTTTTCTATTTAGTCCAGGCTGACCTCGAGCTTGTGATCTTCCTGCTTAAGCCTCCTGATTACAGGTGTGTGCTACCACTCTGGCAGATTTTTTGTTTTGTTTTATTTATTTGTTTTGGCATTTTCAGTTGTTGAGTATGTGTGGTGAGGGTGAAGGAAGAAAAATTTTTGTCCTGGTTAGGTAATAGTGTGTGCCTCTCCCTTTCAAAGTTGATACTGTCTGCTCCAGATTAAAGAAGTTCTTTTCCAAGAAGGTAAATAAACAATCTTCAACAAAGCATTGTTGTATATACTTAACCAAACCTTGGATTACTCTGCTTTTGGAGACAGAAAGAGAATCAGATTTTTTTTTTTACCCTCTTCTCTTCTCTTCTCTTCTCTTCTCTTCTCTTCTCTTCTCTTCTCTTCTCTTCTCTTCTCTTCTCTTCTCTTCTCTTCTTCTCTTCTCTTTTGTGTGTGTGTGTGTGTGTGTGTGTGTGTGTTTTGTTTTTTTGGTATCTGGGATTGTACTCGTGAACTCATGCTTGCCAGGTAGGCGCTTATGCTGCTGAGCTAAATCCCCAGCCCTGTTTTGTTTTTTGAGACAGGGCCTTGCTATGTAATTCAAGCTGACCTCGAACTTGCGGCGATCCTCCTGTGTATCAGCATCCTGAGTGCAGGGATTACAGGTGTGCGTCACCAAACTCTGCTGGGAATAAGAATTTTTACTACATTAATTCATGTCCTTTATTTTTGTAAGGGAGAAAAGATGATTGGTCTCAGGCTATGTCCTTTTTAGGGTCTACACTGGGCAGTAGTATAGTAGTGACTTTACTGCTTCTGGTATTTGTCTGATAATTTTCCTTAATACACTGTGAGCTGCTTTTGTGCAGAATCCATTTGTTCTGTGCCAAACACTAAGTGCTAGAGTTATTCAGTCAGCAAGACACCATTCTTACTTTCAAGGAAGGGTGGAAGATGTTGATATGAAAAAACAAACAATCTAGTTTGTAGTTTGAAGAGGTTAGCATTGAAATTGTGGTGTATCATCTTGGAAAAATGAATAGGTTGTCCACCCAAAGGGTTTCACAGTACAGCAGAACCTTTCTCAAGTTTCCTTGTCCAGATTTAAGAATCCAGAAATTCACATATATAGTACACTCAGAAGTCTTTTACCGCTGGACGTGGTGCTGGATGCCTGTAATCCCAGCACAGAAGGCTGAGGCAGCAGGATCATTGTGAGTTTGAGACCAGCCTGGGCTACAAAGTGAGCTCAACACCAGCTTTAACTGCATAGTGAGACCCTGTCTCAAAAAGACAGAAAAAAAAAAAAAGTCTTTTACCTCATAAAAGACTCACATTAAAAACAAAAGTGGTAACTTTTATTTAATGGAGAGTTATCAAACCTATTGAGTATGCATGTAAGTCAGAGGACATTTTGGAAAGTCTATATGGGAGATCTACTTTCAGTTAGAGGAAGATTATTAAATTTGGCTTTATTTAGATTTTTGCTACTCAAGTCAGGAGCACTGTTACTGAGAGAGCTTGTTAGAAGTGAGCAATCTCATGCCACTCTGGTTCTGTACAGTGTGTACCCAGCAGAACCAGTTGGTCACATGTCATGTCTGTTTTATGAAACCTGAAAGTAGAGAGGCAAGAAAACTATTATATGGTTTTGTGGGAAGGTGGAAAATTATAATAAAATTTAAGGCTTGTAATCAAATACTTTGAAGACACAGAAAAATACAGACAGGCATAAATACTCAAAGAGACACAGATCCAAAAAAAAACCACATAGACTGTCTGCATTTAGAGACCTCCCATATATACAAATACAGCAGAGCTCCCAAAGAACCATATATCCAGTTCCTTCCCACACACAGAGATCCTCATACCTATACAGAGAACTCTTGAACTTGTGATTCTCCTGCCTCAGCCTCCGAGTAGCTGGGATTACAGGCATGTGCCACTATACCTGGTGCTAGAGTTTTTTATGTTTTTTGTTTTGAGAGAATCTTGGTATGTAGTTCAGGGTAGCTTTTAATTCACTGTGTAGCCCAGGCTGACCTCAAACTCAAGCTGATCCTTCTGCCTCAGCTTCCCAAGTGCTAGGATTACAGGCATGTGTCACCATGCCCAGTAAGGTATTTTCAACTGAGCCAGAAAATGAAACAAAACCAGAAGGGCTGTCACTGGTTCTGCAGAATAGTGAATGTTACAAAGCCAATTTTATTTTAATTCCTGTTTCTAGAACTTCTTGTTCCTAGGCATCATTTGCAGTTTGATGTACTAATCATGCTTGGATAGGAAGTCATAGTCTCTCAGGAACTTGTATCCCTGACTGCTGGTTAAGCAGAGTCCTGTGTTCAATTTCCTTTGGTGCTAATTAACGCACTTCCATGGTGCTGAGTCACATAAATCTCCCCAGAATCCAATACACACTGTACGCAGGTGGGGGAACTTGCAGTGTCCTCTATAGATGTGTGTGACTAAAGAATGTAGTAGAAAGATAATGTTAAAAGCAGAAAGGGTAATTTTTTTACCTCTTGGGTCATCCATGATAGATTTATGTAGAGCGATGCTGAAACTTAAGAATGACTTGGGATTATGTAAAGTTAAAAGATTTTTAAACTACACTGATGTAACAGATGACACATTTGTCAATTGGTTGATAGATCACTTGGTAGCTCCATAGGCAGATTTTTTTAGTCTCTCTGGCAGCATCTTGAGCATGTTTCTGTGCATAAATACTTAAAGGTTTCTATCACACTTAGGAAGTTAAACATCAGAGGTATTAGAATAGTTTTACAAATATACATTCCTAAAAGAGAAATATTTTTCTATTGCTGCTTTGTGCTCATATATGTCCTCATTTGCCAAAGTCTGTTTAAATTTTTTTATTTGCACACTTAGAAGAATACTGAGAGAATTGTACTCACTGCCCAATTTAACAAATGTTGTCATTTTGCAAAATTTTATTTTTGAAAGGATTTTGGGTGGTAGGGGTTGGACTTAGATCCTCGTACATGCTAAGTGCACACTCTACCATTGAATTACACCCTCAGTCTCTAAGTTTTATTTTTCTACATGATTTTTTAAAAATTTATTAGTACATGTTCACAGTACATAATGATTATATTTTTGGGGGGAGTTGGTACATGTACACAATACATCTTAGTTCTTTTTTTTTTTTAATTTAAAACATTGCAGGGCTGAGGATTTAGCTCAGAGGCATACAGTGCCTACCTGGAAAGTGCAAGGTCATGAGTTCGATTCCCTGTACCAAAAAAAAAATTGCAGATAAAATTAAAGCTGGGTGTGGTGGCACATTCGTGTAATTCCAGTACTTGGGAGGATCACCATGAGTTTGTGACCAGCCTCTACTACATAGCAAGACCCTGTCTCAAAAAACAAAACAAAACAACCCCTTGGGACTCCTAGCCAAACTTAAGTTTGCTATTTA
The DNA here is from genome assembly GCA_004365215.1 of Cuniculus paca. Lineage (NCBI taxonomy): Eukaryota > Metazoa > Chordata > Mammalia > Rodentia > Cuniculidae > Cuniculus > Cuniculus paca. The sequence continues at coordinate 12,661 of RJWT010012636.1, forward strand.
TGATACTCTGGCTGTGTGTTTAAAATTGCTATCAATTATGTATTATTAAACAGCATGTAGCCATTTTTTGCTTGCAGACTTAACATAAATACTGTTACAGATAATCCTACAGCCTGGTTTTTCTATTCACCATAATGTGGTTTTCCTAACCACAGCATTTAGGCAAGAGAAATATACCAGTCCAAATTGGAAAAGAGGAAGCCAAATTACCCATTTGCAGATGACATGATCTTTTTGTGGGGGGGGGTCTTTTTGAAACAGGATTTCACTATGCAGCGCAGGCTGACCTCAGGTTCGCAGTGATCCTCCTGTCTCAGTCTCCCAAAGATGACATGGTCTTGTATACAAAAACCTACAGGTTCCTTCAGAGAAACTCTTAGAGCCGGGCATGGTGATACATGCTTGTAATATCATCATTCAAGTGGTGACGAATGAGGATCTCCGCAAGTGTGAGGGCAGTCTGGGATACATAATGAGTTCATGGCTGATCTGAACTACGTAGACATAGTGAGACCCTGTCTTTAAAAAAAAATTAGAACTAATAAATGAATTCAGTAAAGTTGCAGGATACAGGATCAACATTCAAAAATTGATAATGTTTCTATATACCAGTAATTGACTAGCTAAAAAAGAAATTAAAAAAGAATCCCATTTATGATAACTTAAGAAAAAAATACCTTGGAATAAATTTAAGGAGGTGGAAGAATTCTATAATTGAAACTATAAAATGAGCTGAGGATGTGGCTTAGTGGTAGAGTACTTACATAGCATATCCAAGATGTTGGCATCAATTCCCAGCACTGAAAAGTAAAAACAAAACTTAGCTGAGTGTAATGGCACATGCATGTAATTCTAGCACTTGAGAGGCTGAGGCAGGAAGATCATGAGCTCAAGAACAGTTTAGGGTACAGAGCAAGATCAAGGTCAGCCTGGACTACTTATGAGATGTTGCCTCAAAACAACAACAGCAACAACAAAAATAACAAACCAAACCAAAAAAGAAAATCAAATCATAAAACACCAATGAAAGGAATTGAAAAGGACACACAAAAATTGGAATCTTGTTAAAATACACCCCCCCCAAAAAATGCTCATACTATCCAAAGTGTTATACAGATTCATGCAATCTCTACTAAAATATCAATGAAAATTCTTTACAGAAATAGAAGAAAAACCTACAATTTGTGTGGAACTACAGAAAACCTCAAGTAGCCAAAGTAATCCTGAGCAAAAAACAAAGCTGGAAGCATCACAATATCTGACTCTAACTCATACTATAAAGGTATAACTAAAACAGTAGGGTACTGGCATAAAACACACATGGACCAGTGGAACAGAAGAGAAAACCAAGAAATAAATCCATATATTTGTAATAAAGTAATTTTGAACAAGGCACCAAGAACATGCAGTAAAAAAAGAACAGTCTCTTCAGTAAATGATGCTGGAAAAACTGGATATCCAGGTGCAGAAGAATGAAAATGCACCCTTATTTCTCACTATTTACAAAAATTTATTCAAATGATCAAAGATTGAAATGTAAGAACTGAAAATGTGAAACTACAAGAAGAAAAAGGAACTGCTCAGACCTTGGTCTGGGCAAAGATGTTTTGTGTGTGGCACTGAAAGCACAGATAGTAAAAGCAGAAATAGACAAATGGAATTATATCAAACTAAAGAGTTTCTGAAAAGAAAAAAAGTTTCTGCACAGCAAAAGAAGCAATCATCAAAGTTAAAAAACAACCTACAGAATGGGAGAAAATATTTTCAAATGATTTATCTGACGAGATTAATATCTAGAATATATAAAGAACAACTCAAAAGTGAAAAAACAGTCTAGCTAACAAATAGGCAGATGATCTGAATAGACATTTTTCAAAAGAAGATACACAAATGACTAAGAAATGTATGGAAAAACTGCTAAATATTGCTATCCAAGGAAATGCAAATTATGAGGTGTTGTCTCACCCCAGTTGGAATGAATGGCTGTTATCAGTAAGGAACAACAAATGCTGGAGGATATGGAGAAAGTGAGCTCTAACATACTGTTGGTAAGAATATAAATTAGTGCAACCATTATAGAAAACATAGGGAATTTTCTTAAAAAACCAGAATTAGAGTCACATTTGATCTAGTAATCCCATTACCGGTTATATATTCCAGAGGAAATGAAATCAGTGTGTCAAAGAGATATCCGTACTCATATTTAGTGCAGCACTATTCACAATAGCCAAGATAGGGAATCAGCCAAGGTGTTCATTGATGGTGAATGGATAAAGAGATTTTGATATGTGTGCACAATAGAACATTAGCCATAAAAAAGAATTCATAACAACACGGATGGAATTGGATGTTAAAGAAAAAAAGCCAGCCACAGACAAATACTGCATGTTCTCACATGTGGAAGCCAAAAAAGTTGATATCAGAAGCAAAGAAAGAAGTGGTTAGTAGAGACTGGCAAGGAAGTTGGAGAGGATGGTTAATGGGTACAGAAACGTAATTGGATCGGGGGAATAGCATAATGTTCTGCAGCAGTGTGGTAACTGTGGTGGAAAATTAATTATGTATTTCAAAATATTTAGTAGAGATTTTGAATATTTTCAACACAAAGATACTGGTATTTGAGGTGATAAATATGCCAGTTACCCTACTCTGTTTATGTACACACTATATATATGTATTGTGTCATTTTAACTTCCATGTAGTACTTCACTGTAGGAATACTTTATGCTTATTCTCCTACTAATGAACATTATGTTGTTTCCATTTCCCCTCCTACAAAGGTGAACTTTTTCTTTGTTTTTTGAGACAAAGTCTTGCTATGTTTTAGGCTGGCCTTGAACTCACTGTGTAGCGCAGGCTGGCCTCAAAATTGAGATCCTCCTGCCTCAGTTTCCCAGAATGCTGGGATTACAGGCCTGGTTTGAAGTGAGTATTCTTAATCATGTTTGCTTAGGCACATGTGTAAGAGGTTACCTTGGGTATATCTGTTGAAGCAGAATTTCTTGTTTCTTTTTTTTTTCAAGCAGAATTTAAGACATAACCAACTTTACTAGATACAGTACTACCAAATTGCTTTCTGAAGGGATTTTATTAATTCCTGTTCTTGAATCCTTGCTAATATGTAGTATTGTCAGCCATTAAACTTTTGTCAACGTGGTAGTTGTGAAATAGCACCTTTGTTGTTTTAATTTGCATTGTCTTGGGTATTCATGAGTTTGAACATCTTTTTTTTTTTTTGGTACCAGGGCTTGAACTCATGACCTTGCACTTGCCAGGCAGGCACTTGTGCCGCTGAGCTAAATCCCCAGCCCTAAATATCCTTTATTATGTTATAGTCCATTTGGATTTCCTTATTGTAATGTGTCTATATTCACATCCTTTTTAGTTTTTCTGTTGGGCTCTTGTTGGTTTTCTGGTTCTATTCTGATCATGAAACATTGCTCCATTTATTTAGATTTTCTCTAAGTACTCTTTTTTTATTTCTTTGGGTTCTTTTGTTTGTTTGTTTTTGAGACCGGGTCTCACTGTGTAGTTCAGGCCAGCCTTGCACTCGCTTATGTAGCTTAGGCTGGCCTCAAACTCATGGCTATCCTCCTGTATCAGCCTCCCAAGTGCTATGATTACTGATGTGTGCCACCATACCTGACAAGAAAACTCTTTTTGGAACATTTATAGTTATAGTTAGTTCTTACACTAGCACTGTAGTAAGCAATTATAGTTTTATAGTTTGCTAATGGAAAAGCTGAATAAAATGCAATGCAATTAATGTTTGTTAAATGCCATTAGGCACTATGCTTAGTGGTGGTCTAAGACTCCAGAGCACTGCCTTTTGTCAAGGTAGCATTTTAGTTCCCTTTTCTGTAAAAATAATTCCAGAGTTATAAGATTGTAATAAAGAAAAAAAATTTTTGTCAGTGCTATGGATTGAATTTAGGGTCTTATGCATGCTAGACAAGCACTTTATCAGAGCTATATTCCCAGCCCTAAAAGAAATCTTTTTTAGCAGAGATTAGAACACAAGTGTTTCAGAATACACTTGTTTAGCTTTTCATGTTCAATAATTTTTTTAGTATACATGTTGACGAAGTGAGCACTCAAGTTCAATAATTTTCAGAGGGGTAAAAAGTCAAAATTAAACTGGGCATGGTGGTGCACACCTGTAATCCCAGCATTTTGGAGCCTGAGGCAGGTGAATCATTGTGAATTTGAGGCTGGACTGAACTACACAGTGAGACCCTGTCTTAAAAAAAAGTCAGAATTACAAAAACAAGTACTTTATGGTTGTATCATTTCTGCACATTATGATTTAGTGAGATCAAACAAAAAGTAGAAAAGTGAACTTAAATTCTTATTCTGTAGTACTTTATCCAAGAGCTTCTATGACATAGTATGAACATTTGGTTAAAGTATTACAGAATAAGAACTCAGGTGCATTTTTAATTTTGTATTTGAAACATTAGCATAACACTCAGACAAAGATATCTTGTGGATTGTTGGAATTAGATTTTGAGTGGAAATAGTATTGGGTGGTGGTTTAAGAAGTAGCTTTGGAAAGTACCCTAAAGGTACCAGTTATCATGGTAGTTATAAGGATATAGGGAGGACAGAAGTAGCTAATGAGAGAACATTGGATACAAAGACTCATTAATGGAAAGAAGGAAGAAAACTACTGACAAGATTATATTATCCTACAGTAATACGATTTTACCTTAGTGTAGCTCTTTATACCTTTTAAGTTAGTTAAATCCATTATCTTATTGGATACAGAAATAGTTTAACATAAAGTAGATAACTTCTTAGTGTAATATGTTGATTTCAAAGAAGCTATTCCTTTATTTTCTAAAAATCATGATAAAAATAAAACATACTTTATACTGAATTATTTTGTACTTGTTTTGAAACTAGAGCCCGATAATTAATTCATTAACTTGTTTATCTTACAGAAAAAAAACTTTAATTGGAAAGTTAGAGGAAAGAACTCTAGTTTAGGTAGCAGTAAATGTTTTTGTTTTGTTTTGTTTAGCTACATCCCCAGGCTGATTTTTTATTTTTTTATTTTTTTAATTTTCAAACAGGGTCTTGCTAAATTGCCTGCCTGGGATTTGAACTTGCAATCCTCCTTCCTCAGCCTGGGATTCCAGGCACATTTCATCAGGCCCAGCTGTTTGAATACCTTCATTTTCTGTATGGACAGGTTTTTTTGTTTTGTTTTTGGTACCAAGGATCAGAACTCAGGACCTTATGCTTGCCAGGCAGACGATTTACTGCTGAGCTAAATCCCCAACCAACATTCCTTCCTCCCTCCCTTCCTCCCTCTCTGCCTGCCTGCCTGCCTTCCTTCCTTCATTTTCCTCTCTTTCCCCATTTGAAACATTGTTACCCACTTTTTTTTTTTTTTTTTTGGTTTCTGAAATTGAACTCAGGGCCTCTTGGTTGCCAGGCAGGTGCTGTGCTGCTGAGCTGTATCCCTGGCCCCACAGTTTGTATTTCAAAGAGGAAAAATTGTGAATAACCCGAAGGCAACTTTATAGCTACTCTCCAAGGCTAGGCCTTAGGTAGAGGTTGGTTTGAGAAAAGTAGTGAAAATTTGAAATACCTTTTTTGGTGAGTATAAGCAAGCGCCCAAATCAGAAGTTCAATAGGATTTATGAATTAAGCAGAAAATAAAATTTTTTGGTAGCCATATAAGGAAAAGCAAAAGAAACAAGATAAATTAATTTTAGTAATGCCTATATATTATATTTGATCAAATAAATCCAAAATGTTATTTTAACGTAATCAATATAAAAATAAAGATATCTCCTATTAAATAGCATACTTCAAGGATAAGATATCTGGGCGCAGTACTGCATGCCTGTAATCCTAGCACTTGGTAGGCTGAGGCTGGAGGACTGCTGTAAATTTGAGCCCAGCCTAGGCTACAGAGTGAGTTAAAGGCCAGCCTGGATTATATAGCCAGACTTTCTCTCAAAAGGGAAAGAAAGAAAAAGAAAGAAAGAAAGAAAGAAAGAACAAAAGAAAGAAAGAAAGAGAGAGAGAAAGAAAGCACATTCATGTGTGATATATATATATATATCACACATGAATGTGCTTTCTTAAAGATATATATATATCTTTAAGAACATAAAAAACCTAGCCTACTACTTACATTATTCTACATCTTGCTTTTTTTCTCACATCCTGGAGCTGCTTTGTTGTTTTTAAAGTCTTATTCCATGATTTATAAAAGTAGTTTGTTTTTGGCTGTACTGGGGATTGAACTCAGGGCCTTGTATGAAGGTCCTGACCCTGAGTTATAGCCCTGACCCTTTTTATTTTTTAATATTTCAAGACAGGGCCTTACTAAGTCACCTACACTGGGCTAGAAGTTAGATTTTCTTGTCTCAGCTTTCTAGAGGGGTAGGGTTACAGATGGGGCTACCACACTTGACTTGTTTTCAGTATTTTGCCTTTACAATCAGTGCTCTAATGAACATCTTTATTTATGTGTGTTGAACGTATACGTGTGCATCTGTAGAATAAATTCTTTTTTTTTTTTTTTTTTTTTGCGGCACCAGGGATTGAACTCATGGCCTCGCACTTGCCAGACAGGTGCTTAGGCCACTGAGCCAAATCCCCAGCCCTGTAGAATAAATTCTTACCAATGGAATTTCTAGTTAAAATAATATAATTTTAAAATTTTATATTGTCAGATGCAATATTGTAACAACACATTCAACTAGTAATGTCTGAATACATTTTTTTCCTTAAATAGAACTAAGTCTCCAAACAGAATTATAAGAGAAAACAAAATTTATAAGTAATAAAATGTTTATCGTGCTGTCCTAATTGAAGAAATGTGGATACCCACTTTTGTCTGGATGTGATTTTTTTCAGTGATCTTGGGGAAGCTGTTTAGGGTCCACAAGTTGGGTTGGAAACACTGGTTCTAATCTAGCTCTCTTTATTTTAGTATAAAAAAGAAAGTTCTAAAGAAATGAAGTCATTTCTCCAAGACCGTCAAAATGTGGAAAAAGATGAACCGTAGAATCCTCAGAGAAGCACAGGAACGACTCTAATGTACACTGAAGTGTACAGTATAACAAGAAAATCTTAATTACTTTTTCAGAGTTAAATTCCCCCTCACTCCTCCCCCCACCCCCAGTACTGGGATTGAACCAGCTGCCTTCATACTGAGATACATTCCAGCTCTTATTTTTTGAGACAGGGTCTCACTAAATTGCCCAGTCTAGGCTCAGACTTGGGATCCTCCTCAGCCTTGCAGATGTACCACCACATCCAGCAGAATGAAACCTTTAAAAAATATCATTCACAGTTTAATTTTGTTTTTCTAAACATCATGGTTAGTGAATGTAAAGGCATCATTGAAGTAGAATAGGCAAAAAGTAAGGGAAGAGGTCCTAGTTGACATCCTGACAGCTGATGTCAATAGTCAAAGGGGAGATGACCAACCTGGGAGGATGTAGGAGGTATGAGATAAAAGGATCTGGAGCACCAAGCCAGGGCCTGGTGCATAGTTGCTGCTCAGTGATGCTAGCTCCTGATTAGTGGAGGTATAGACTACACCTAATGAGGGAGGGTGGTACTTAATGAGACTAGATTACGTATGCCCGTGATCCAGCAGTTGTTTCCCTGGATATTTATCTGAAAAAAATTCTCACACGGGGTCCATCCATGGTTTTTCAGTATAGTATTATTTGTACTTGTGGAAAACAGTTTTATTGTCCATACCTGTTCCCCAAAGATGAATAAAATATGACAGATTTGTACCTCAGAGTACCATCAAGCAGTTTGAAGTAATGGACTAAATGTGCACATGGCTATTTGATAAATCTTACCTGAAATATGTAACAGTAGCATTTATGTAAATTAAAAAATACATGTAGATAAAACACATGGCACACTGTGCAACATTTTAACACATTATTGTTGAGAACATTTTAACACATTAAATACATTGTAGTGGTTGCTTCCTGTGGGGGTGATGGGAGTGAGTATAGAAAAGAAAAAAGTAAAAATGCATCTATGTGAAACTTCCTTACGTCCCTGACCTTTTTTTTTTTTTTTTTGTCTTTTTGAGATGGCATCTCACTATGCAGTTCAGGCTGGCCTTGAGCTCATTTTGTAGCCCAGGCTGATCTTGAACTTGCAACGATCCTCCTGCCTCAGCCTCCCAAGTGCTGGGTTACAGGTGTGCGCCACCACAGCTGGCTACTTCCCTGACTTTTGAGGCATCTGGTGGGTGATGACCTCTGAGGGCCAGTTCACCCAGCCTCCCATTGTTACTATCCTTAGGTGTAGAATTTCTGGTAACCAGTTATCATTGGAATACATACATATTTTTGTTACTCTAACTAGAAGTGAGTATTCGTGGTTCCGAACTCTTGTTCATTTATTTTTAATTTTTTACCTTTATTCCTTCATTTTTTGTGTACTATTTTTTTTTAGTTGTCACTTTTAATATACCAGCCTCATCATTAATGCCCAATTTAGGTACTACTTCTATAACCAGCACTATATTATCAATTTTAGAAAATAATATCAGTAATCTACATGAGAAACTTTTCAATGTCCTTTCAGATGATTTTTTAAAAATTAAAGCTTGAATACTAAATACTCAGGATTAAGCAGTCACTACTTTGATTCATTACCCTTTATGAAACTTATGTTATCTTGCTTTTCCTATAAGAAATTCTGTTTAAACTGGTAAGAACAGATATTACACTTGATCTTAGCCAAAAGGCCGAAAAGTGACTAGGAGAAATTCTGTTTAAGGCAGATAAAAATATCCACTCCCACCTGGTATGGTAAACCCAACTGTCTGGGAGCGTAAGGCAAGAGGTTCACAGGTTTGAGACTATCCTGGACAACGTAGTGAGAATTTGTCTAAAAATAAAAATAAAAAGGAGCCGTGTGTGGTGTTACATGGCTGTAATTCCAGCATTGTGGGAGGATGTGGCAGGAGGATGGTGAGTTCAAGCCCAGCCTTGGGGAAATTAGCAAGATTCTGTCTCAAAATAAAAAAGAGGTGGGACTGGCGTGTATCTTAGTGCTAAGGCTATGGGTTCAATCTCTAGTACTGGGGAAAAGTGAATAAATAAAAGATAAAAATAAAAAGGATTGGTGATACAGTTAGTGATAGAGCGCTTGCCTAGTGTACATGAAGCCCTAGGTCCAATCCCCAGTACCACAAAAAGCAAAAATAAAATTTAAAAATACCCCCCCCATCGGAATCCTAGGTTGTTCCCTGAGATAACAGTAGAAGCTTAGATAGAATAAAGTATAAGAAATATATAGGTCTTACCTTTCAGCAATTTTTATTGCTAAACACAATCTTTTTCTAGGTCATGAACTTTTGAGTAGACTGAGATTTGAGTTAGCCTCAGTTATGATTTTTGGTTGCACTTGTACCTCCCAGGCTCCAGGTTAGTGACTGGAGAAAGGAACTGTGCTGGAATTACAGTAACCTTGGCAACCATTGTAATGCAAATGAGCATCTTCTGGAAGGAAGTTGAGAGTGTGGGCACTTGTTAGGACATTCCTTTATTACATTTACAACTAGAGCAGACTAGCATTTTGCTATTTAAAAATCCTGATGTTGTTACTCTTTGGTCATTTTTTGAGTCTTGTGCTATCTCAATCAGTTGTTAGTTTTT
>RJWT010012637.1:0-22266 GCA_004365215.1 Cuniculus paca
GAGCAAGTGAGAAATTTCCACTAGTATCGTGAAGACACTGAGGTTTTACTTTCATAGGTCAGGGACCTTGGTTTATGTTCTCTTTATATATTAATGCAAAGTTGCCTCGAAGTATAGTATATCTTCACCATATTGCCAAGAAGAGCTACTTCTTTTAAAAAGTTATGACAAATCCTCTCGCTTCTTTTTCCTTTCCACACAAAAGCATTTCTTTACTGTGTACCTGGTGCTTCTTGAGTTTGGGGACTTAGCTTTTTCTCTGTGTACTGGCATCCTATAGACATATATTTTGCTATCCCCTTTCTTAGGTAGCTTCTTAATATACATGCAAGGTTAAGATGGATGAATATTTCCAGAAGAAAGATAGATGCTGTGACCCAGCATTTTGTGTCTTCCTTCCTGCTGCCACTTGTGGAGACTTGCAGTTAAATGCTCCTCTCCCCTTGCCTTCCTGTCCTTGTTTCTCTTATTGCCAATGTGGTAAATGTTAACGTGTCTATTCAGCTAGAAGACACCAGGCCACCCGCAGCTCAGAGCCATGGGAGAGTGTAATTCTTCCATGCTCCATGTTGTGTGATAACTGTCATGGTCTTGGTGAGTATTAGCAGGTGCTGGTATCTATCCTACTCTCCTCTCAGTTTTAAGGGACAAAAACTAGCTATTAAAACTGTGATAGCAATAATGAGGAATGCAACATTCTCATTCTCTCTCTCTCTCTTTCTCTCTCTCTCTCTGTTCATCCTTCCTCCCCTCCATTCCCACCCTCCCTTCTCTCCCAGTGGTGTATAAATGTGTATGCCAACTTACTACAGATTTTCCCAAAGCTGAGGTGAAGTCTCCTCACCTTCACCTCTTGTCTTTGCCAAAATATAGCTGGCACATCTGCAATTTCAGCCAACCCCAGATCAATAATATTTGGAAAAGCACATTGTGTCTGTACTGAACATGTACAGACTTTTTCTTTCATGTCATTTTTTTCTAAACAGTATAGTGTAACAACTATTGTCATATTATTTACATTGTGTTTGGTATTACAAGTCATCTAGAGTTTTTTCTTATAGTATGATAAAGGATGTGCGTAGAAGGTTCTATGCAAATGCTAGGTCATTGTTCAGATTTTCATATCCCCTGGAACTGATGCGCACTGGATACAGAGGAACAACTGTATTATGATAGGAAAGCAGCCATCCCAGGGTCTTCTACTACAGCCATTGTGACAGAAAACTGAAGTGTGAATCCTCTTCCTAGCACTGTTTATTAAAAACCATGTGTGGGCAGGGAGTTGACACACCAGACGACTGCAGCTGGTAACTGAAAACACCCGTTGACTCTGGTCCCTTTGATTAGAAAATGAAAAATGCCAACTCATCTTGGACCCTGTCAGCCATGAGGTGCGCCTCTAAACTTGATGGCAACATGGGATACTTCTGTTGCCAGAACAGTAAGGTTTGTTAATGAAGGGAAAGGCATCCAGAAGGAGCCTGTCTCACTTGTTTCCCTAAAGAGATAAAATGAGATTGGGGGTTAAGGAGCAGCTGTTTCAACTAGGTGCCATTCGTTTGTGTTCAGTGATGGCTCTGAAAGTGCATAGGAAATAGAAAAGATGTGACCATTTGCCAGATACTGATTACTTGTTCGTAAACTGTAGGTTGTCTTTGGAGAGTCCTTTAAATTTCCCAGGCACCATTCACATTCTGCATTATGTCCTTCCTGTGGCCTTAGTTGTACAGGTCTTCCAGGAGCCCTTGCTTAGCATCACAGGAAGCTAGAATGTTGATGTATGCTAGATATTTGCCACATAAGCATGATCATTCCATAGAGGAGGTAGATGCAGGAGAAGTGAAAAGACTTATCACTATCCCAGCGTGCATTAATGATGGGCCTGGGGCTAGAACAGTGCCTTGATGTCATGATCCCATGATGCATGCCAGGTGAGAGGCACTAAAGGTAGCTCTGTGGTTCATCGAAGGAAGGAAGATTTGTTCCATAGGTAACCAGGAAGAGGATATTCCATTGTTGAGGCCCTACACCATCAATTGGCAGCTACTAGAGTTTCATAGTTTCCCCTGATATTCCTTTGCTGAACATCTGCAGGACACTGAGGTTGGGTTTTGCAATTATACAGAAATCAGTAAGCTGATGTGGATACTGGTTCAGATTCTGTATGTATGAGCAGTTCCTGGAGAGCAGGAAAGTAGGGAGTAAGCATTTGTATGCTCGGCATGGAAATGAAGACCTGGTGCTCCTTCTTAAAATTCAAGAGAGGCAGTGAGGCGGGAGGAATGGTATCTAAGGGCTAGGACAGCAGACATCCAGGTACAGCTTCAGCATGCTGTAAATGCCAGTAATTCCCCTATAAATTAAGGGTTTGGCAGTGGGTGGGCAGTGGTTTCTGGAATGCCTTTGTGGATTCCAGTAACTGCTGAGCAGAAAGTTCTCAGGAGGTTCCAACAGCCCTAGAGCACAAATATGCTCCTTGACATGTGTTCATTTAGAACCTGCAGGAAAGACCTTTTATATTTCCCATGTTTTTTAAAATCACAGTTCAAAAACATATAATTTATGCTATCTGTATGCATATAGTATAGCCAATAAAAATTAATAATTTTATTAATTGTATAACAAAAAATACAAATATTAGTTTTCCAATTATGAAAATTTAAGCTCTTTTGGTAGTGCAGTCCACCTACTTCATAGCTGCATTTATTTCTATCATTGGTGACCTGCATGTATGATAGTGGTCCTGTAAGATTATGATGGAGCCAAAAGAATCCTATCTCTAGTAGTGTCAAAGGCGTTACTCACATGTGGTTAATATCACCGCTCTGCCTGTCATATTAAAGTAGAACGCATACAGTAATGTACAGTGTGGGACACCTGATAGTGATAGTAAATGTCTATGTTAATGGTTTATGTATTTACTCTACTATACTTTTTATAATTGTTTTGGTGTATTACACTTACAAAAAACTTAATATAAAATAATGTGCTATGTTGCACCAGCAGACATCTCATACATCTTGCATTTATTGCATTTCTTGATGACATTGTTTTCATTTGCCTTTGACTTAATCTTAGGTTGGTTTTTGTTTGTTCATCATGGTTTTAGGAGCAGTGTGCTATACTATGTATATACACTCATAAACACACACACACACACACACACACACACACATAGTTCAGCTGCTTAGTAAGTCTGTGTAATATACTCTGCATTGTTTTCACAATGAGCTTGTGAGAGTGTATCCTTGTCATTAAAGAACACACGACTGTATTACTAACAGGATACAATCCTGAGTCTCAATATATGAATATGCATCAGACATGTTTGAGGAATAAATACTCAAAAACTATTTTAAAACGCTAAACAGTATAGTTATATGGATTTCATATAGTTTCCTTTATCGCTATACCTTGTATGGACTTCATACAAACCAAAGCAATAGATACCCTCGTATAACCTGGAAAATAGAGGTCTAATGTTGGATTCAGGACCATGTATGACAGAAAGTGTTTTATGTATTTTGTACTATTTTGAAAAAAATACTCGTTTTATAACCTAAAACATTAGCTGATTCACCCTGATAACTTACAAGTTTGATAAAATTATTTGATTATATTAAAGTAAAAACGTTCATTAAAATTCATGGGAAAGTTACTAATAGAAAGCAGCATCTTTATTTCTGATACTCTGTTCTTTCTCTCAGCCCTGACTTGCCTCCGATGACTGAAGGTGGATTGTAATATAACACTACCAACTGCTCTTCAGCTTGCTACTCTGATGGTTTGTCCAGGTTTTAAACATATGACTGTTTAAAATTTTATCCCACCCCGAAGTTCTGTCTGTAGTTATATTCCCGGTAGGTAAAACAAATTTACAAAGACATGCAATTAGCAAATGTCAAGATGGCTCATTATACCTCTGGGGGATGGCTATGGCCAGATCATGCCTATGAGGTTTGGGAATGAGACAAGAAAATTTACTGTCATCAGGATTCATTTATCTCGTTTTAAAGATGCTGACAAAAGCCAATTAGGCAAGTAAAAGATGCATATTGTAAACATTTCAAAGGAAGAGACAAAATATTATAATCATTGTGATTGTAAGACACTTTCTTGGGAAATGAAAATAAAAATAAATCATTTTCTGAAATAGTAAAGAGGTGACTTACAATGTATAGAATAAAAAGTAATTTGTATTCTTCCTAAGCTGCTAAATATGTAAGGTGGTAGAACTCCAAATAAAACAAAGAAGTAAAAATTCAATTAACAGTATACAGAAGCTGTAAAGGGAACTGCAGAAATTTACCGAGGGATAGAAATGAAGATTTGAACAAATGAAAACACATATCTGGTTTCTGGATGGGAAGAATCTACACTGTAAATTGCTGAATCCTTCCCCATCAAACTCAAGAATATATTGACAGTAGGATCAATCAAAGTCCCATTAGGACTTGACAGAAAAATTCTTTTGTAAGAATAAACGTATAAAGGCTATCAAAAATTCTTAAAAAGAAGTTAAGAGATACTTGCCTTTCTAGTTTAAAATGTATTATAATATTTGGAATGATTAAAATATAAATATGCATCACAATGGAGTAGATCTAGAATAAGCCTATCAACCAACTATAATCACTTACTTATATGTACACAACAAAATGGAAAAGTGGATTTTTAAATGTTTAATTCAGAAAAAAAGGAAGTTAGAACTCTAGCTCCTATCATATAACAATAAATAGCTTCAAGATGAATGGTAAGTACAAACTGAAGGTAGAAATAAGACCATAAAGCACTGGAGGAAAATGTAAGTGTTTATATAATCTTAACATAAAAGTCAAGGATCAAGATATGGTATGTATATGTACTAATTCCACAACAAATGTATTTATCATGTAACACAAACATATACTAATAAAACATTTTAAAAAATAATAGAAAGGAGTATTTCCAATCATGACACTGAAGTAGGAGCCATAAAATAAAAGATTGAAAGAGCTTTCAGTGACTTTAGTCTACCTAAAAAGATGGAATGTTCAATTTTGTTTGTCCTAAATAAAATTTAAAACTTCTATAGGTGATTAAAATTTTAAGGCAGGTAATGAAGTGAAAACATTTGTAACTTTTATGGATGATGATTACTATCCCTAATATGTTAGGGTTCTTCAGAAAAAAAGCACCAATGAATACAATATATATAAATATGTATAAATATATAAAATATATAAATATTTATATTTTTAAATTTTATTTATTTATTTATTTATTTATTTATTTATTTATTTGCGGCACTGGGGATTGAACTCACAACCTTGTGCTTGCCAGGCAGGCACTTAGGCCACTGAGCTAGATCCCCGGCCCTTATATTTTTTATTTTAAAAAGCAAAACAGAAAAAAAGGATAGAAATAATACAGAATTTAAAAAAAACAGTAAGAAATCAACACTAGTTAATACATTCCATATTGTTATCTTAGAAGTAGTTGTTCGGGTTACAAGATCTAGACATAAAAAATGATCACACAATGATAGATACTTATAAATATATCCTAATTTATTATAACATATTGACTCACACAGTTATTCACAGAGATGTCCCACCGTTTACTGTCTGCAGTCTGGATGCTTGAAGAATGAAGGTATGAGGTCCAGACACCCAGTGCTGTAGATACTAAGATACTGGTCCAATTCTGGAGGTACTGAGGACAGAAGAGTAACATCCTGGCTCAAGCGGTCATGTGAGAGCAAATGCAGCTTTTCTTCTCCTTCACTGTACACCGGCCCTCACAGGATTAGGTGAACTGCCTTGGGAAGAGTGCATCTTTTTTTAATCCATCTAAGGATTCAAATTCTGGCCACTTCCACAAACACCCTCATGGGCCACAACAGCAATGATGTTTTACTGGGGATCCTGTCAGGTTGACAGAATTAACCATCACACCTCACATGTAAACAGCTCCTGCAAATCAGTTTTAAAAGTAAATAATCCATATTCCATAGCAAAGATAAGCAAAGGAGAGAAATGGACATTCATCAGAGACATAAAAACAGAATCCAACAAGGTTATTGTATTTGATTACCATCATAATTTAGTGAAATGAATTAAACCTGTTTTCTACATTATCAGACAGCTGTTGGAAGGATGATAATGCTACACAGGATGGCCATTTCCATGTGGGAAACTAGCATTTGATACACTGAGGCAAAGCTCAAAAATTGATAAGATATATAAGGAAGATATTTCTGTAACATTTTTAAAAGCAAACCCTTAAAATCATGAATACCCTTTTTTCCAAGAAATTCCATGTAAGAAATGTCTTGGAGAAATAATCAAGATGCATCTGAAGAATATTCCTTCATTCTTGTTATATAACAGCAAAATATCATAACTACTGAAATTTATCAGAGTATTTGGTTAAACAAGGCGATATAGGCACATAGAGTTACATACCATAAAACCTTTAAAAGTGGAGCTATGCAGATGCATATTTATTCATAAACGGGTAGGATATTTAAATGGAAAAAATTAAAACATTATATATGCACAAGCCTAGTTTTTGGAAAACAAATAGAAGTACCTAAATTACTTTCCTGTTAGTGTTACTATTTGGAGTTATGGGACAGTTTTTAAAATGCTTTTTAAATGGGAAGTGAGGTGAGAAAAAATGAAAATATATCTCATCTTCAACAAAAGAGAAGAAGAAACAGAAGGGAGAGAAGCAGGCTGATTGACCTGTGGTTACCAGTCGCTGAGAAGCAGCTTAAATCTCTGTGTGTGAGGGAGGTGCCTGCCACTTGCGGATGGCCGGGTCTCCTTGGGGACTGCAGTGCATTGCGATTCTCTGCATTATAGAATTCAGTTCATTTTCACTGTGGGGATCAAAGTCAGGCAG
Organism: Cuniculus paca; assembly: GCA_004365215.1. NCBI lineage: Eukaryota > Metazoa > Chordata > Mammalia > Rodentia > Cuniculidae > Cuniculus > Cuniculus paca. Next base: position 6,889 of record RJWT010012637.1, read on the forward strand.
AAATAAATTTCAGCAACATTCTGACATAAATTAAAAGATGAAAGAAGGCCGTATAAAATAATTGCTAGAGCAAGAATAAGCAGAGCCTGCATGTGTTCAGAAAAGACTTTGATAGAAGCTACTTTTATAAGCCGTGTCATGTTATGAAATTGACAATACATGGAACAAAATGCCGGAGAACTTCCCTAACTAAATGAAAGAGAGTTGGAGTTTTGTTTTTTTACACTAAGATCAAAATGTTTAATAACCTGCTATGTTGGTGAAGGTATGAAGAAACAAACATTTTTCATCTGTTTCAATGGGAAGATAAACCGATAAAATTTTATGAAGGGAAACATGGAAATATTCATCAAGATTTAATGTGCACACAACCTTTAACTGGGCAGTTTCTCTGTGAAATATTTATTCTATACATTTAACTCATGTCTGTGTGACATGACACTTGTGTAAAGAAAGATACTCAACCGTCAGCAGCACTAGATCTTTACTGCAGAACTAAACCGACAAGCAGCACTAGATGCCTAATGCAGGACTAAATTGTCAAGTCAGAAGCGGAAGGAGCTTTGCATATGGATGCGAAATGTTCTTTAAGAAGCATTATTAGAGTGGGGTATGGTAGAGCACATCTGTTATCCCAGCACTTGGGAGGCTGAGACAGGAGGATCATTGTGAGTTTGAGGCCACCTGGGTTACATAGCGAGTTTGAAGCTAGCCTGAACTACGTGGTTAAACCCTGTCTCAAAAATAATTCACTAAATAAAATAAAAAGCATTATTACAAAGGAAAAATCAAGTTGCCCTATTGATGCAGACAGTGGAAGCAGAAATCTATACTATGTATATGCTGGTACCTACATGGTTTATCTCTAGAAGAATACATTGTCAGTTGATAGCAGGGTTGCTCTGGGAGAGAAGCACAAGAATGAAGATACAAGGGATGACTTTCTTTATTAGCTTACAATTTTTGAGCCAAGGTGTGTAGTATATTTTTAAAATAAATGTAGAAGCAAGTTCCTATATCTTCCTCCAATTAGTTAAGGTATATATTAAAGCTAGTATGGAAATCAGTTTGTTAGGGAGCTGGATCTTCCTGGAGCTTGTTTCCTGTGCCCCCCACCCTCTTCTTCTCCCCTTGGGTCTACTCCAGTTGTGACCTGAATCAGAAGATGAATCAGTTAACAATTCAAACAGCCCAGCACATTTGAAATTTTGCCATCTTTTGTAATTCTCAAGGGAATGTTATTTCAGTAATCATAAAACTTCCCATAATTCTTTCCTGTTTTTTAAGAGGATACAATGTAGATGTTTTATGGAACATCTGTAAGAAGTAACCCTCCCTTTTTCCTAAGGAAACTATCTTAGTACAGATGACACAAGTTGCCAGGCATGGATTCCTGAAAATGCCTTTAATTGTTCCTATTAAAAAACAAACTCCAGAAATATTGATTGAGAGCTTATTAGTTTTATTCTGTGCTGAGTACTTGAGTGATGAGAGAAAACTAGATATGGAAGTTGAGGGTCTGAGCATTAAAGACCACATACTTATGTTAGTTTAAAAGGACTTCCCTATATGCAAATACATCTATATAGAGATATAGATAGATAGACATATATATGTAGATATAATCTCCAGTCCTCTATTCATGGGTTCTGTGACCACAGATTCAACCAGCCATAGATCAAAATTAGTAGAAAAAAATTTGGACTGTAATGAACATGGACATACTTTCTTGATGTTATCCCCAAGCAGTACCATATAGCAAATATTTACATCACATTTATATTGTATTAGGTACTATAAATCATCTAGAGATTATTTAAAGTATGTGGAATGTTGTATGTAGATACAAATGGTGGATTTAAAAAAAAAAGTAATGAAGTTAAGTTTCATACATGGTGTACTCAGTTTAATATCATGCTGGGTGCAAAGCACATAACTTCTGGGGGGAAGACCTGAGTTGAAGTCCCTGCTCTGCCATTGACTCACTCATTCTCTTTTTCATTTTTCTAAACCTCATTTCCTACTATGCTATGGGAATGCAAACATGTAATTGCGACTTGTTAAAGGTATCAGATGTTGTGCCAATTGGAATATTTATTAAATAGTTAAATCTCAAGCAGAAAGTTAGACTCTCTTGATGCCAAGAACAGCGTCTGGATTGAGCCCATCACCCTGAGTAGGAGTCAGGTGTTCCACAAGAGCAGTTGAGATTTTATGAAGAGAGAAAGGACTGGGACACCCTTAGGTCTTAAAGGATAGAGGCCTTGGGTTAATGGAAATCATGGGAACTCTCCCACAGATGAATGGGTTTGTGAGATTTGCCTGAACCAGCTCACTACCTACGACTTCAAAGTCATTTTCACTGGTTGTGTGAACTGTTTTTGGTAGTGGTGAACCCGAGAATGTATTTCCCTACCATTCACTATGGACATATGCTTTTTGCACCCACATGTGTAGCCATTCTGGGAAGATCTAGTTTGCTTTCATTTCCTTTGCTAATGGCATCTGACAATACTAATGAGATGGATGTTTTGTCAAAGTTGCCTAGACTCAGCTATACATATTTACACTCATTTTGGCCTCTTTGTTTAACTAATGAAGGGAGATGGATAGGTTAGAAACAGGGCAAAAAACAAACAGAAAAAACAGGTATTTGATTACCTCTTAGACTCTCTTTAAGGAGTTAAAATTTCCACTTACCCAATGGTTAGAAACAGTATAGAAGCTAAATGGTGCCACCTTATCTACACAAATTCACATCTCTGCTCATATCATTGATTCTTTCCTTCAACTGCTTTCATTTTTGACGGAGGGTTTTATCATATGGAAAGAGAATTTTAAAATGTAGACTTTTGTGGACTGTATCTGATTGTCAACCATTAGGTCATCAGTGCCTCGTTCCATGCCTTCGCTATACTAGGTATTAAATAAATGTTTAAATATTGGAAACTATATAAAAAGTTAATAAAGATCTAACTGTAATTGTTCTTTATCCTTGACCTTCGCCTGATTCAGTTTTTGATACTTCTTACCCCATCAATAACACATTGTATTCAAGTTTACAATCAGAATTCATTGTTTTAATTTCTCTAGTATGTCTTTCGTTTTTCTCTGTTCTTATATCTGAGGATTACTGTTTCTAGTTTATATTGTCTGCTAAATTTATTTTGTCATTTTCATGGATAGTTTGCTTTGTGATCCATTGTACCATTAGTTTAGATTTTTTCTCATTTTGAGAATTTTTGTTATCTTTTTCTTTTCTTTTTTTTTTTTTTTTTTTGCAGCACCAGGAATTGAACTCATGACCTCGCACTTGCCAGGCAGGCACTTACGCCACTGAGCTAGATCACCAGCCCTTGTCTTTTTAAGACAGGGTCTCACTATGCTGTTCAGGCTGGCCTTGAGCTCACTTTGTAGCCCAGGCTGGTCTCGAACTCACAGGGATCCTCCTGTGTCAGCCTCACAAGTGCTGGGATTACAGGCATGAGCCACCACACTCGGCTGTTATCATTTCTTAACCCATCACAATGACATTTCTATTTCAATATTCAAAGCACAAACATTGAAAAATATATTTTTCTCAACATCTATGGAAACTCTTTTACTAAATTGACAGTTTCCTCAGAGAATGAGCTCGTAGTTTTCTCAGAGCATGTCCACAGTCCTATCTTGAGTCCTCTCCTGAGTCCTCTCTTGCATTCTCCCCTTTTTCCCTAGGCTGCCATCTTTGTCAAGACAAGCACTGCCCCATCCTAGGTGTGGCTGTGCAGCCAAGTAATTGGGCTGTGTGACTCCAGGTGCTCTAGCTATGACACCATTGCCAAATGGTTGACTATATCATCTTTTCACAGAGACATCAAATACTTACTCTTCCTTTTTAGTAGGGTGAATATCTTAGCCTGGCATTCAGGATCTTCCTGAATCTACAATAAGTCCTTTTGCAAAGGCTTTCTGTTCTATTAGTAATGAGAAATGGAACAGGTGTTCAGGAAATATGTATCAGGACTGGCCATGTTGTTGACCATCTTTTTGATTAGAGGATATTAATTAAGGATGAAGAAGAGACCTAGTTCTTGCAAATGAGGAAGGCATAAATTAGTGGAGAAAGACAGTTATTCTATCTAATGTGAATTATAAATGATGAAGAAGTGCAGATAAAAAAATTAACAATATTCAGTGGCCACACTATGTCCAGTACGATGGGTAGTATTTGAAAAAAGCAGAAAACAGTAAGTATTGGTGCAGAAATTGGAACCATTGTACATTACTAGTGAAGCTAAAATGGTGCAGCGACTGCGTAAAACAATATGACAATTCCTCAGTAAATTAAAAATTTACCACATGATCATATGACCCCACTTGTAGGTATATATTTACTGAAAATTACTCAAATTACTGAAAATAGAAAGGAAAGCAATGTTAGTGTCCCTTGATATATGAAAAGATAAGCAAAACATAAATCCACATAACAGAATATTATTCAGCCTTAGGAAGGAGAATTCAACACATGCTACTACATGGGTGAAGCTGGAGGACTTTACACTAAGTGAGATAAGTGAGACACACAGGGCGAGCTCTGTATGATTCCTCTTCCATGAGGTCTCTAGAGTAGTCAAATTCATGGAAAGGAAAAGAGCGGTGGTTATCAGCACTACAGCAGTATAAATGCACTTAATGCCATTTAACTGTCCTCTTAAAAATGATAACTATATGTGATGTGTACTTTAAAATGTTTAATTTTATGTGATTATGTATTTTAACCCTGTTAAAAGCATTTTAAGTATTTGGTGAGTGCTAGTGATGCTGTAGCTAATAAGGAAGCAGAAAACTAAATCAAGAGGTCATTTCGATGACTTCAGGAAAGCCCATCAGACCAATGGGACACAGATGGTCTATCCAGTAGTGGTAGCATCTTTTTTTTTTTTTTGCGGCACTGGGGATTGAACTCACGACCTTGTGCTTGCCAGCCAGGCACTTAGGCCACTGAGCTAGACCCCCGGCCCTTAGTAGTGGTAGCATCTTACCGCTAAGACTCCTGTATAAATGTGAGGTCTGTGTATATGATAGGCATCACAGTCAGCTTGGTGAGCAGTGTCATTGTTTTAGTTGGTAGCTGCTTGAGTAGTTCCCATTTCAACCCCAGATACACCTAAGGTTGCCAAGCAGCATAGAATAGCTGTCAACAGAAGCAAATCTAACATTAGTTTTGTATCGCCTACAATAATAGAAGAAATGGTGAATCTAAATGTTTTTATTTCTCCATTCTCTACCCTCTAACATAAACACTTTGCCAAGAACGTACTGTACTATTTGTAGGAGAACAGTGTTTCACACACGACTTCATGTTTTGTTTTCCCTACCGAAGCACATTCAGTCTTTTAGGACAGAAGAGGCAACAGGTGGATACCTGCTACTGTGTTTACATCATGAGGACTCATAGCTTTATGTGAGGAGTTTTGAAGCTACTTCATAAAATAAAGCCACTAACTGGCAAACTCTTTCCTTAGTGATCAGTTTCTTGAAATCTAGAGGACTTCTTTACAGTTAAGCTTAGAAAACAAAAATGATGGATTACTCTTTAGACTTCCTGCACAGAGCAACAGGACACATTTACATGAGAGGGCTTTTTGTTTGCATCGCCTGGTTATGAAAGCCCTGAGCTACAGAAATAGTCAGTAGTCAATCTCAAAAAAATAAAATGTTCAAATGTGAGTCTGTTTTCTGTAGCTAAGAACGCAGCACTACAGTCTGGTTAAGTTTTAAGGGAAAGAAGTTAATTTGGGCTTAGATGTCTAGTCCAGGGTCAAGGAGGGTGGTGGTGATCTTGTTGCTGGCAGGCTCCTGAGGCAGCCAGAGCATCACATAGTGAAAGACAGAGAGCAGGTGCGTTATGTGTGATACCTGACCAAATTGGCTTTTACAGTGGCCCTACTCCAAGACAACTCATTAACCTATGATTCTCTTCTGCTCTGACAGCTCCATGTAGGCAGCCATGCCGTGTTCATGGCTCAGTGCATAATGAGCAAGTGAGTCTGAGGAAAAGTGTCAGCAGACGTGTAACACTACATCCTGGTGCATAGTAGGAATGACTCTTCTAATTGACAGGATCTTGTGGTTTAGATCTAAAATGTCCTCGTGCTCACAGGCGGGACATTTGGAAGGCAATTAGATTATGGAGGCTCATAGCTGACTTGCTCGCAGGAAGTGGGGTCTGGTCCAGAGAAATGGGTCATGGGGATGTGGCCTGGAAGGGTTTACCTCCCCTGATCCAGCTCTTCCCTTCATTCTCTGCTTCCTGGATGCCAAACCATGAGCAGCTCTCCTCTCTGAACCCCTCTCCCATGCCTTGGAGCCAGCCAGTTATGTACTGGAACCTCTATGAAATGTGAGCCTAAAATAAACCTTTCTTCCTTTACATTGTGGCTGTTGAGTATTTTGTCCCAGCGATGAGAGAAGTAATCAAGATATGGACTGTTCCTCATCAACCCTCCAGATGGAAGCCTTGGGGGTCAGTATCTGTCTCACTCCTGTCTTCTTGTCTTGGCCCTGGAGAGTCATGACTATTACCTGCTCTTCTGCTTTGCTTGCCTCAGAGGTGGAATCAGTCATTTCTAGAATAACCATCCTTACAATAAAAATTCTGAGTGCCAACACGACACCACAAGTGAAAAATACCACACCTTACCTCACAGGGGCAGGCTCAGTCAAATTGCAGGTGCACAAATATAAAATAATGTTAAGGTATGTATATGAAAATTTTTGTTTACATTTGGGTCTCATCTCAAAGACATCTCATTGTATATGTATATGTATATGCAAATACTCCCCAATATGAAAAACTGAAATCTGAAACATTTCTGGTCCCAAGTATTTCTGATATGAGGTGCTTAACCTGTATTTAAGGTCAGGATTTATCCTTCTCTTTTCAGTGCAACTCAGTTTGGGACTTAGCTCATGGGTTTTCCTAGACATACATCATTTGAATAGGGGCAGTTTATAAACAGCTATTCAGAGTGGGGTGATTTTTTTTCTCTACTTCATTTTCTGTAGAGTTTTTCTTTCTATAATAGGATTTTTTGAGGCTTCTGGCAACAGGTTTGTTTTGAAACTCAGGCTGAGGCCAGATATGCTCTTGGAGATGCTGGTGTAGATTAGTGGTGCGTATTTACTCTGAAGTCCAGATTTTTCCTTAATGCTATTTTATGACATTTTAATTTTCCATTTGGAAGTTGCATGGCCTTATAATTGTTTCTCCTATATCTTAGTTGATTGAGCTGTCTAGCAGGAGTCCAGAGTGTGACCCCTGCTTTTCTTCTTGACGTTTATTGCCAAGGGGACCACCAGTGCTCAAAATTCATATCCAGACACTGGCAACACCAATAAAGATCCTATTTCTGAGTTGACTTCATGGGTGTCCAGGACAATTGGAACTGGTTGGATCTCTTTCCACATGACATCATGTATTTTGTCAAAGTTGGAACATGTTGAAGCTATGGACTCAGGCAGTTCCTTGAATTGTTTAGATCTAGAGACACTTGAAGGAACTAAAAATAGCTTCACAAGGAGAGAAATATATCAGGACATTTCTCCTTTTGGAAGGAACACTACTCATTCTGTCTCCAGCTTCTTGAAAAACCGTGTGTGCCATTCTAGTTCCAGGGGAGACACAATGTGCCCCGATAGTAGAGATCAGTGGCCATGTTCTCTCATGATCTTGTTCAGTCCCTGTGCTTCTCTTGCTACAGGAGAGAAAAGCTTAGTGTCAGAGAGGGATATAAAGGGCAGAACCACAGGAGTCATTAGAGTTTGAGGGACTGTCATCAGTGCTGGGCTTAGCAAGCAGGGAAGTGGGCTTTATGCAGGGGATATGAAGGCCAAAAGGGGCTACATAGCAGGGGTGGACTGAGTTTTGAACTTGAATCATTGAAGGGAGTGTTTGACAGTGTCATCTCCACTAGAATGTAAGCTTTGCAGCATAAATCAGTGTGTGCATGTTGATGAAAGGTATAGTGAGTTCTGTCTTTTAAGTCTTCTATTTTTAGTAGAATGACTTGCTCAGAAGTCACACAAAGTCGGAAAGAGAGCCAGGTTGTTAAGTTTCCATCTCAGTCACAGAGTGTGCTGGTTCTGACTTGTAGAAACAATGTGGACATAGACAATGTGGCTGTGAATCGTAACTGTGTCACTAAACAGTCCTGATCATTTTGTGCATTAATTTCTTCATGTGTACAAGGGATGACTGAACATACAATGAATGTTTAAATACGTTTATTACTGTAAAAGGCATATTGCCATTAGTCCCCTCAAAATATCCCTTGCTTTGATCACAGTATTGTATTGTTTTCGCCATTTTCTGAAATAGTTCTTTAAGTCTTCTTTTGTGGACTTTACAAAATGTGATCAAAATAGCAGGTGTGATAAAAATACAATGAGTACTGCTGTAGAGTGCTATCTGACAGTAAAGCAGACTCAAAAATATTACAGTGTGTCTCATCCACCTTATTCACTGTATCTGGCACTGTGTGACTTTTGTCTCTTCTCCAAAGTAAAAACAACCATGAAAGTTAAACATTTTGAATCAGTTCAAGATATCAAGGCACCCATGACAGCACAACTAAAGACATTCATGAAAGAGAACTTCCAGAACTGCTTTGGAAAGTGGCAAAATGATGGGTTAAGTGTGGTTTGAAGCAAATGGGAAAATTTTGAGGGAGATTAATGGTAATGTGTCTCTTACTGTTGTATTTTTTTAAAAAAATTAAAGCATTCTTTATATCTTTGATCATGCCTCCATAAAATAGGAAAATCCCATTCTTCTTGCTAAACAGTTTGGCTTTAAAGATTAATCTCTTCAACAAATAATAAATATGTTCTGTAGCCTGCATACCTTGTGAAGTGCTGTAACTACAAACCTAGAAAGGCACTATCCTTTCTTTTGAGGGGAGAATGATGGGGAAATGAACACAGAAGCAGATGCTTACACAGTGCTACAACAAAGATGTGTCCACAGTAAGTGAGCATTTGGAAAAGTGCCTGAGTTTTCTTGGGACCTCAAAGAAAGTGATGAAAGAACAAACTTGAGGAAACAGTGCAGTTGTGAGATGGGGTGGGAAGAAAACAGGAGCATGAATTCATGGAGATTTTGCATGTTGAATTGTAAGATGAGGACTATACCCAAAGGACCCACTGCCAGCCTTGATCAATAAATGAATGCAGTGGGAGACTGAAGAATAGGATTCAGCAAGTTGTAAGTCAGATTAAGGAATGAAAGACCACGTGATATGAAAGCGGATTAGAGGAAGTGAAATTAGAGGAAAGGAGAGCAGGTAGGAATAGCCCAGGGATATGCAAGGAATCAGACACTGATAGGTTGGAGAACAGATGGGTGTGAGAGGGGTTTAGGATGATCTCATATATTGTGAAGTACCACGAAATGTGGACTTATAAAGGTATATCTTTGTATGTAAATTAAATCTCAAAAATGTGATTTTTGAAAACAGAGCCATCATATGGCATGTGAATTATATCTCAATAAAAATTAGGAAAAAAACTGGAAAAAAAGAATATCAATACTTATATGAACAAAGATGAAAAAAATAGAATTTGTCTGCTAGAGTTTGGATCTGGAATATTCCCCAAAATGGCCATATACTAAAAGCTTGCTTCCCAATTGGGCACTAGTGGAAGACAGAAGCACTTTTAACAAGTGGGGCCTAGCGGGAAGTTTTAGATCATTGGTAGCATGTCCTTCAAGAGGACTGTGGAACACTAGTCCATTTTTATTTCCTGGAAGCTATGAAATAAATGGTTTGCTCTGCCACCTGCTCCTGCCAAGATGTAACTGTGCCATGGGGGGTACAGAACAATGGAGCCAGTTGGTCTTGGACTGCAACCTGCATGACTGTGCTTTTAGAACAAATGGTTCATGTTTATAAGAAGATTGCCTGACTATTTTGTGACAGTAATGGAAAGCAAATTAACACATTCTCCAAAGCACTATTTACAAACATGGGTGTATATGTGTCACTATAGTTTGAAGTCCTTAATTTGTTTAGGGTTTGCCCAGGAGTGGTTTAGCTGGATCAATCAATATTTCTCTTTCAGTTTTTTTAGAAATCTCCATACTGATTCCCAGAGTGGTTATGCTAGTTTACAGTCCCACAACAATGTAGCAGTGTTTTCCCTTATCTTTGCCAGCATTCTTTGTTTTATGTGTTGTTGATGACAGCCATTCTGATTGGGGTGAGATGGAATCTCAGTGTAATTTTCATGTTCATTTCTCTGATAGCTAGACATGTTGAACTTTTTAAATATAATTTTTGGTCATTTGAATTTATTCTTTTAAGAAGTATCTATTCAGTTCATTTGCCCACTTTTTTATTGAGGTTCACTGTTTTATACCTGTTATTTTTAGTTTTTTTGTATTTTCTAGATATTAATTCTCTAACAGATGAGTTGCTAGCAAAAGATTTTCTCCCATTCAGTGAGTTGTCTCTTCACTCTAGTAATTATTTCCTTTACCATGCAGAAGCTTTTTAAATCTTCTTCTACTTTTATAGTCCTGTTTGGGAAATCTTTGCATTTACTTATGACTTCAGGTATTTCCCTTATGTTGTCTTCCAGCAGCTTCAATGTTTTTGGTTTTTGATCAGTTTTATATTGGTTTTGTTTTTAGTACATGGGGGAGAGAGAGTGGTATTAGTTTCAATTTACTGCATGTGGATATTCAGTTTTCTCATTACAATTTCTAAAAGGAGACTGACTGTCTTTTTCTCCAGCATATGTTTTTGGCTACTTTGCAAAAAAAAATTCGGATGGTTGTAGGTGCTTGGGTTTACTTTTGTGTCTTCTGTAGTACTCACTTGGTCTAAAATTTATGTGCTAGTGTTATGCTGTTTTTGTTATTATGACTTTCTAGTATAGTTTGAAGTCCAGTATAGTGATGCCTCCAGCATTGCTCTTTTTGTTCAGGGTTGCTTTGGTGATTCTGGGTCTTTTCTGATTCCAAATGAAATTCAGGATAGCTTTTTCTAGTTCTACGAAGAATGCTGTTGGCATTTTAATATGAATTGCATTAAATCTATAGATTACTTTTGATAATACAGCCACTTTAACATTGTTAATTCTGTAGATCCAAGAACAAGAGGTATCTTTTCATTTTCTAATGACCTCTTCAATTTCTTTCTTTGGAGTTCTATAGTTTTCATTATAGAAGTCTTTTACTTCCTCAGGTTGATTTCTAGATATTTAATTATTTGAACATATTGAGAATGGAATTGTTTTCTCAATTTCTTTCTTGATCGTTTCATTATTTGTGTACAGAAATATGATTGATTTTGGTATGTTGATTTTGTTTCCTGCCACTCTGAATTTGTTTGTCAGTTCTAAATCTTCTGGTAGAATTTTTGAATATTCCATGTAAAGAATTCTGTCACCATTAATATCCCTTTAATTTCTTTGTCTTGCCTGATTGCTATGGCTAATGTTTTGAATACTATATTGAACAGGACTGATGAACACGGATACTCTTGTCTTGGTCCTGACGTTAGAAGAGTTCTTTCAGGTTTTTTTTCCCATTTAATGTAATGTTGAATCCAGGTTTGTCGTATGTGACTTTTACCATTTTGAGGTAAGGCCCTTCTATAACTATTTTTATCAAGGTTTTTACCATGAAGTGCTGTTGAATTTTGTCACAGGCCTTTTCAGATCTATTGAGATGATCAAGATGTGATTTTTATCCTTGATTTCATTTATGTGGTGTATTACATTTATTGATTTATGTCTATTGGACCATTCTTGCTTCTTTGGGATAAAAACAATTTGGTCATGATATATGATCTTTGTAATATGTTACTGAATTGTATTTGCGATTTTATCGAAAATTTTTACATCTATGTTCATCATGGATATTGGTCTATAGTTTTCCTTTTTAAAAAAATCTCTTCTGGTTTGGTAGTAGGGTAATGCTGGTTTTTTAGATTCTATTTAGGAGGATATGTTTCCCCTTCTATTAGATGGGAAAGTTTGAGGATCATTGGTATTAGTTCTTTGCTAAATGTCTGGCAGAGTTCAGCAGTTCATCTGGTCCTGCACTCTTCTTAGTTGATGAAGTTTTAATTATTGCTTTAATCTCATTGTTTGCTACTGATCTGTTTAAATTTTATTTATTTCCTTGGTTCAGTTTATTTGGGTCACATGTATCCAGGAATTTATTCATTTGATATAGATTGTTCTGGCAAATAAGTTTTGAAAATGATTTCTGATGATCCTCTTTATTTTAGTATTGTCTGTAATAGTTTCAATTTTTTCATTTCTAATTTTATTAATTCAGATCTTTTTTTGGATAAGTTTGACTAAAGGTTTATCAATCCGGTTTATCTTTTCAAAGGAAAATTTCTTTGATTCATCAATATTTTATATTTTTATTTCAATTTTGCTCATTTCCATTTTGATACTTGTTGTTTCTCCTTTTTTTTTCCTATTGGTTTGGGGTTTGGTTTATTCTTTTTTTTCCTAGGATGTTGAGATGCATCATTAGGGTATTTGGGGTTACTTTGTTTTTTTAATGTAGGCATTGATAGCTATGAACTTTTTTCTTAGGAAAGCTTTGTGTCCCACAGATTCTGATATATATAGTATTTCCATTATCATTTGATTCTACAGAATTTTAACATTTTCCTCTGATTTCTTCAGTGATCCATTAATTTGTTCAGTGTGTAGTATTCATTCTCCATGTTTTTGTGTAGTTTCTATAGATTCCTTTGCTGTTTATTTCTAGTTATTTTCATTGTGATCTGATAGAATGCATAAAATCATTTCAATTTTATATATTTCAGACCTGTTTTATAGCCTATATATGATCTGTTTTGGAGAAACTTCTGAGGGGTATTGAAAATAAGATGTGTTGTACTGATGTTGTATGAAATACTACATAGATACTAGTTAAGTCCACTAAATCTCTAGTATAGTTTAATTTTGATTTTTTTTAACGATTTTTTTTCTAGGTGACCTATTTGTGCAGTGGCATGTTAAAGTCCACCACTATGATTATATTGGAATCTGTGTGTCCTTTAATGTCAAGTAATGTTTGTTTTATGAAATGAAGACAGCAACATTAGGTGTGTATATATTTATGAATGTTATCTCTCTCTTTGTGAATTATTCTCTTTACCAATATGTAGTAACCTTCTTTGTCTCTTCTGACTAGTTTTGGTTAGAAGTCCACCTTGTCAGTGATTTTAGTTTTTTTTTTTTTCCTTCCTTTTCTTACCATTATTTTAAATTTTTGATAAAAGCCACATAATACTTATCGGTTAGTAGACATATAAAAGAATTCAAATTTCACTTTAACTGTATTCATTGAACTGGGTTCTCTCCCAGGTTTTATTCTTCCCTGGTGCTTTGCTCACATCTTAGGAACTGAGCAAATGCTAAATGTATTCAGTGATGAAATGGGAAATAAGAAAAATATTAATATCTTTATATCTTTATATTCTGTATCAAAGATGATCCCAGTTTGCAAGAAAGTGCAAATGATGAAACAAAGCTGTCTTCAAAACTAGAGCCTGGTAGAAATTTCTTAAGATTTTTCTACGTGCTGGGCAAGCACAATTTCACAGAACGATGGACACTGTGGATTTTCCCTGGTTTATAAATATTTAGTGACATGGTTATTCATAAATCCAGGGATTGCCATGAACTATTTTTCCCTCACAGTCTATTTTTTCATCTGGAATGACTAAGATTCAGAAAGGACTGATTGTCCTTTAGCCATATTATTTGGGAGAATTGTAATTCTGTATCTCTGTCATTGTGTCAGGGCCGAGATTTTGTGGAATAATATTGTGATCTTCCACAAATGGAATTATATGACAGAAAATGTGAGTCCACAATATCAGTCTTTTTAAAGGCCACTTCCCTGCATGACAGACCGGAATGATCTTTTTAGAGTACATTTCCTAATCAAAATGGCCATTCTTCCTTGTACTTGGCCTAGTCAGTGAACATGACTTTCGTTATTTATTTATTTATTTTAGCTGGTGCCAGGGCTTTTTTTTTTTTTATTAGTTGGAGATTGTGAATGAAAGGAGGATGAAATGACTCTTGAAACAGAAGTGTCCTGTGCCTGAAATGTGGGTCCTTGGGAGCTGACCTCAGGCTTTGAGGTGATACGCTTCTCTTTGCTGACTAGTGAAGAAGAAAATAGTCTCTTTTCAGAAAATAATAGTTAGGGTAGAGTGGGTGAGTCATAGGTCAAAACAATGAAGATTGGTTTGATTTGTACACTTTGATAAAACCCAGGACCCTCTCCAACCTGGGATGACCCTGTCTGTTGTTTGTTACTCATTGCTGTAAGGGGACCACTGCCCCACATGTTTCCAGAAAGCATTGTGCTCCTGAGCTTTGCTTAGCTATGAGTTGAAGAACCAGGTTAAGGTCATTTTACTCTTGACCCAGTGAGGACAGAATGGAGGATTTGGCCATTCCTTGGACACCTTTACTGAAGAGAGCAGGAACACTGTAGATTTTGAGTAAACCATTAATTTCTCCATGATCTCTCAAAGTAGAGGGGTTACAGATGATAGACCGCTGCTGGGAGGGTGGGGGAGTTGTAGTTGTGGTTTTCAATGAAAGGCAAGCATAAAGTTCTTGGATAAGTGATCATGTTTAACACATTTAATTCAGATCAGTTCTCTTCTACTCCCAATCTCCTATTTTTCTTCCCACTCAGAGTCACCCTCATGTCCTTATTGTGCTGGTCTCCACAGGCAGGTTATCAGGCACCCTCTCTTCTATGACCCTTCTTTTGCTCCCCCATGCTCAGCTTGGCTAAGCTATTCCAGCCTCTTACTGTTACTTCTGTCCACACACCAGGCCCCCCCACCCCCTCTTGAGTGCTGGTTCCTGGAACTGTCACTGTCGGCCACCTCTGATCCTGTCTCGCCTGCCCATGACCACCCATATTAATGACAATCTGCATCCTCTCACTCCTGTGTACACACTTCTCTCTTTTTTGCCTCTAACACTTTTCACCTCCAGCATACTTATTTTATGCATTTGATTTATGCATGTGTAAATTTACTTATTTTTATATGTACTGACTATTATCTATCTCCCTCTGTGTTAAAGTGGGGGATGATCCTTGTCTTTAGGTTCTAAAATTTTGGATTTCGTGTGTGTGTGTGCGTGCGTGTGCTTTCCTTATAGGAAATGCTATCGTCTTTATTGAAGTGGAACTCAGTGCAAAGGCTCTGGGTTTAATCCACAGTATCCGAAAGGAAGGCAGTAAGAGAGGGAGGGAGGAAGAGAAAAGAATAAAAAAAGGAGGTAGAAAAGTCAACCTGATGAGATGGACAGGTTCAAAATAACAATGTCAGC
>RJWT010012638.1:0-22228 GCA_004365215.1 Cuniculus paca
GGCAACCACAGTCACTTTAAATCTTTCTATTCTTAATACTTTGAGGCAGTTTTCACTAATTTGGCCAGGGTGGCCTCAAATTTACAGTCGTTCTGCCTCAGCCATGCACATAGCTGGAACCACAGGCATATACCACTAAACCTGTGTTAAAAGTTTTAATGAGATACAGTTAGCTTGCAAAACCTGCACACAAAGTGTCTAATTTCATGAAACTGTCATGATCATGAACATGTCCTTCATCATCAGAATTAATTTGCATCCTTTTAAATCCTTCTCTGTCTTTCCTGGATTTAGTGTCTATTTCTTTCATAATAGATTTTTTTGCATATGATTGGAATCATAAGGTTTTTACCTCTTTTAAAAAAATTTGGACATGGTGGTAAATACCTAAAATGTGCAGCACTCTTGGAGGCTGAGATAGAAAATCAATTTCGAGCCCAGTGTTGGCAACTTTGTGACTAATTGAGACCCATGTCTCACAAAAATTAAAAGCTGAGAAGCACAGAGATAAGGCTGTCGGTTCAATCTCCACTTCTGAAGGGGATAGTTAGCTTGCCTATGAAAGGAATGCTCCCAAGTGAGTTACTTACTACACTTAAGAATTAGCTAGCTTATCAAGTAGCAGTCTCTTCCTCATCCAAAAAGATTTCCAAAGTGTTAAAAACACCATAAAATGCAGAAAACAACAAACACAATAAATACAAATGATTCTATGATGAGAATTTGACTGAGCAAAAGTTGAAAGAGGATGTACCTTCACATTAGAAGAAAGGCAATGAATGTTCACTCTGTTGCCACAGTGTTACTTGGACAGCCCTACTATGTTCCTTGGGCTGATGGCAGAGGACTTGGCTGCATGTCTAGCCCTGTAAGACATGTGGTTATTCATTGTATTGATGATAGCATGCTAACCTGTGATTCTCTTGCAGGTCTGGAGTGTCAGAAGAAGCTAAAGCTCGAAATTGATCACATGTGCAGAGGCACGGCAAGCCCTGTCTGAGAACAAAGAGCACCAAAGGCAAACCACATGAACAAGCTGCTTCAGTCCAGGAAACACCAAGCCCTGAGACAATCCAAAGAATAGGGTGCTAGGCAAAGGGGGTGTCACGTGACACCAACCTGCCAAATGTATAAACACACTACAGTGGTTGAGCAGTTCCTTTCTGCCCATCTGGAGAAGGGGCTCCATCTAATCCAAGTTTTCTGTGCTTGTCTTTATTTTTTCATCTTCTCACAACCATTCATGGTCCTCATCCCAGGAAGTTCCAGAGCCATGCAGGTCATGACCCTGGAGCACACAGCTGGTGGTTTCAAGCAGTGCCTGGCAACATGTGGATGGGCCATTGGCAAGGCCAGGGTCCAGGGACCTGGGCTCTTTGTCAAGTTTTTGAGAGTTGTCTGATTGGGCTGGACAAAGGCAATACTGGAGGCTGTTATTCATAACCTATAGGTGTCCTCACCCTACCACAGTGAAATAGTTAAAGACTTTCCTAGGACTTCCAGGGTGGTATTAAAGGACTTTTATTCCTCGTTTAGCCTCAAACTTAAAACTCTTGTATAACCTGAGTAAAAAGGGTATACCCTGAGAGAGGGTAGAAGACGCTAAACAGGTGGAGAGGGCAAAGGATGCCAAGCAGGCCAGGCAGGAGATGCTGAGCAGACATTTGGGGTGGAAAAGTGGACTGTGCAGCAGACACAAACCTTGCAGACGGTCAACCCCAGGCACCCCCATTAACAAGACATTCATGTGACTGCAGAGGGCTTTGGTTGGGATTTGTGGCAGCTCACAGAACAGGCTGTGCATGCCTCTAGGATTTTAGTCACAATTATAGAAGGGAGTGGAGGACTGCTATTCCTTCATAGAGATGCAGGTAGTATCTGCATATGTAGCCTTCCACACCTGTGATTCAGTCACCAGGTAGACCTCTGTGAAGGTACAAGCCACCTACCCAGTGGCCAGGTGGCTGCCTCATAGATGTTTGTCCCTAAAAAAGAGGTCGCTTAAGTGCCAAAGTTGGCCTAACACCATCTTTAGAGTAACAGAGTACAGAGCACAACTGCCCTTTCCTCTGAGTTAAAGCAGGTGTTAGAACAGGTGGAATGTATACATGATGTTCTGCCATCGTTCCATCTACCCAGTTAACCAAAGAAAACTCCTATAAGAAGATTCTGCTACCAGTACTGGCAAATGCCTGGTATACGGACAGATCTAGCCACACACCCACTGCACAATAGATGACTATTGATGTACAGCCAGAAATAGTGTTCAGTTTCATAATGGTACTAGACCCAGTAGTCAATGGGCTGAACTGAGGGCCATGCTGGTGGTGATTTTTGGAGAGGAGGGCCCCCTTACCACATGCGGTGATAGTTAAGTGGTATACAAGGCACAGTGTTGTAGTTGCCTGTGTAGAAGGCCACAGATTTGTCTATTTGGCCAGGTAAACAGGTGAAATGGACTAGGGAACAGCCAGCAATGGGGCTGCAGAAAAGCCAGCGTGGCTCCCGTGCACAGTTTCATAGGTTGTGTCCTGCACCAAAATCCAGAAAAAAAGAGGGGTTTGCCCAGCGGGAAGAGCCACTTTCTACTCCCTACGAAGCTGTCCAGGGCCAGCAGAGCCCAGTGGGAAAGAGCACCTTTGTTCATTTTCTTGGAAACACCGAGTATTTGGGCCCAGGAAAGGGATTAGATGAGACATCTGAAAAGGTCGGAAAGCTAATTTGACTCCTAGCCTTGACCATCTGAGTCTGTCGGCCTGGCTCCTCAAAGTGACTACAGGTATAAGCATACACAAACACAACTAGGAAAATTGGTACGACCTTTGCCTAGAGGCAGGCGCGCCTTTGCGTCGCTGAGGACGATCGCCCGTGAGAACTACATTACCCAGAAGGCCTTGTATTGTTTGGTGTGGGGGCGGGACTTCCGGAACCTTCCTCTCTGCAGACATCTTGTTGGCCCTGGGGCAGAACCATCTGAGTAGCGGGCCGGACTGTTGGGTTACTCCGAACTTGAGAGGCGCAGGAATGAGCGAGAGGAGACAGTGTCCCTGCTAAAAAGGGGCTGGCAGTGGCATCCCCAAGAAGTCTCCGCCTCCGCCCGCAGATCCAGGCACTGCAGAGGTCTCGGAATGGGCCCAACGCCCTGCGCCCCTCACACCTCGCGGTCGTCGGTCCCGAACCGCTGAGCCCGAGTGAATGCAGCCCGGCTCTGGTGCAGCGTCGCGGGTGGGAGGTCGGCGTTCCAGGCACTGGCGTCCAGGGCTGTGGGGCGGCGAGGCAGCGCGGGGACCCCCGGAGCGCAGACGCACAACCGCGAATCTCGAGCGCCGGGCTGCCCCAGGCGAGGCGCTCATCCGGGGCGCCTGCACCGCGGGGTGAGTGGAGCACCTTCGTTGCTGAGGCTCCGGGAGCCACAGAGCTTCTGCAGGACAGAGGAAAGTGACCCTTTGACGATGTAAGCGTTCCTGTGTCCACTGGGGAACACAGACGGGGGCGAGGTGAGACTGAGGATGGAGGATGGAGACATAGGAGGAGGCTTCGCTGAACCTGGCAACGAGAGGGCCGTGGTGACTCGAGCACAGCAGGGGCAGATTCTGGATAGAATTTTGAAGATAGAAGCAACAGGGCTTTCTGCTGATTCAGATGTTCTTGTGAATGTAGGGAGTGAGATGTTAACCAACTGTCTCTTTTTTCTCTTCCTGAACATCGTAAAGAATGAAAATGGGTGAGAGCAGGGACCATCTTTCAAGGGGCTCAGAAATTAAGGTGTCTCTCAGTGGAGGCAGCACATAAGCAACTGGACACTCGGGTCTGGAGTTCTGGGCAGGAAGTTGTGCTGGAGGTCTCACAGGTGAGAGGCATTAGATCTAAAGATCAGGTTTACTGGAAGAATCATTAAACATGTTATATTTCTTGTGGTCCCACGAGGTGAGAGATAGGAGAGTTGAAGCCAAGTCCTGTCCATTTTGTTGATTTTGGTTACCCTAGACCTTGACAGTGACTTTGTGTACTTTTCCTGGGGGAACTGGGAGCTGCTTGGTGAGACTCAGGGACTAGTATCACAATTCAGTGCTTTCTGTATCTCACACTTAATGGTCTTCCTAAGGCCCTGCTTTCCCCAGTTATCCAGGTTGAACTCAACTGTTCCCTTTTTCCCCAGGGGCTGGTCTTTTCATAGTTGGAACGGAGGCACTCCACCTGTGTTTTCCCTGACTCCCTCACATGGGACTTTTGGATGCCAAGGCACAGCCGTTATATGTTGTCTCCTTGCTCTCTGTGTTCCCTTACTACTTCCCGGAAGCCTTGCCAGGAAGGGTGTGGGAGCCAGGGGGTCTCAAGTTTAACCCAAAGGATGACACCCTGCTTGCCCTCTTGGCTGTTCATAGTCATGACCCCTTTGGGCTTGATTCTGCCACCTTTCTCTAATTGACATTTTCTTGGTCAACCTGTCATGAATTTCAGTTCTTAGGTTCATTGGGTCCCTCGGCTGTTCCTTTAAGATAGCCTTCATTTTATTGTACACTAACTCCTTGGGTTGTGAGCATAATTTGTCCTGTAAACATGCTTATAATCCAAAGCACTTGTATATCAAAGCAGATTTCCCCATAAGAAATAACGAAAACTCAGCTTATTTGTTTCACAACCCAAAAATATTCACATAAAAAAGATTACAATATAGTGTACCTGGATTCACGAACTCAATTCTGTCCACGATTCTGATCATGAACCAAACTGGCTGAGAATCAAATCAAATTTCCCCATAAAGTCAGCATTTAATCTAACCATTGAATTTGATTCAGTTCTCATCCAACTTGGTTTGTGACCAGAATTGTGGAAAGGATCAAGTTCATGAACTAAGATACCACTGTACTGTAACCTAATACAAAATAATAAAGTACAAAATATAAAGAAAAATAAATTAACCGTGCTTACCTTTGAAAACCTTCGTGGCTGGTGTGAGGGGGATGAGAGAGAGAATGATTATTGCGTAGGACAACTTTCATTATCATTAAAGGAATCACTGATATCATTTGGCTCAGTGGAATATTTTTCTTTTTGTGCACTTTTAACAAGGATCCTATCCAATTATACCTGCTTTTGCCTCCTTTGGAGGATTTTATCAAGTGTTACATTGCATCTTTGTTAAACAGATTTGTCACATTGCTACAGTCTTTATTTGGATGGTACTTTTCTACAAAATTTTGCACTGTTTCCCGCATTTTACACATCTTGCTAATCTCATTTGGAGGGATTCCTCTTGCCTTTTTTATGCTTCCATAACCTTTTGGGATTGGGATATGATCATCCACAATTCTGCAACAAGGGTTGGGGGAGAAGGATCACTGGCTTAGTTGTGGTCATACTCATGTTGCAAGACATCTCTTATTTATCAAGTTAAAATGTAATAGAAGTGTTTGCTTGTCTTGTGGAACACCCACAGAACAAGTTACTTACAATCCAAGATTTTACAGTATTTCTTCTTTTGGGGCTTATATGGGTTGGTTACTCTGGGCTAGTGTTTTCTCACTTACCTGTCCTATCTTTGTATCCTCCCAATGACTTGTATCTTTCAGATCCTTTGTGGTTGCTGAACTGTTGTAAGGGAGAACCCTAGGTGCCTGACTGAGGGCATGACTCTAACCACAGCAGGAGGGGCTTGGACAGGCCCTGGTGAGTGAGAGTGAAGGAGTATGTTCAGATAGTACCAGGAACCTGCCTTGTGCTCAGTATTGTTTGATGCCAAGGCTGGAAGCTGTACTTTATTTCTATCTTTTCTTCCCTAATACGGATACTTATTTCCAACCCAGGGCTTCCCTGTTCAACCATTTGCTTGAAGGGTTTTCTGCTGCTCCCTTAGTAGTACTCCAGTATTGGATTACCCCAGTGTTATCAGACGTGCACATTTAGTCCTTGAATATCAGTCATTTTCAAGTAGATATTTCTGGGCCTGGATATGAATTTTTGCATAGCATTTACCTATCACCAGCAATCAGCCCAGGCCCTGCTAAAAGTTATTTGCATTAGTTTGAAGACTCTGCCTACATTTTTTCCATGAACTATACCCATCCTTATGTTTTTGTCTTTCAAAAGGCCTTCCACATCTGTTACCCTTAAATCCCAGTATTATAGATCAGACTTTGATCCTGATTGTTGCCCTCTCCTGCCAGCAACTACATGGACATAGAGTCCTGAGAATATTAGACACATATGTTGCCCCCTTCCCACTAAAATCATAATGTATTAACAATATTTTTATCTCTTTAGGTTGTTGGTATTCAGTGAAGGATGAAGAGTCACCTACTGAGGAGGGCGTTTCTGTAGCAGTGTTACCTTTTAGTACAACTAAAGCAGGTTTGTCCACCCAGGTGACTCACTCCTGTGACATATGTGGCCCAATCTTGAAAGATATTTTGCACCTGGATAAACACCAGGGATCATACCACAGACCTAAAACTTACACATGTGAAGCCTGTGGGAGACAATTCTGGTTCAGTGCAAACTTTAACCCAAATCTAAAGCATTACATTGTAGAGAGACCTTCACAAAGAGATGAAGGCAAAGCCTCACTGGTAAAGAACTGGATCGTTTGTGAAGAACCTCACTTGTCAGAGAAGTTCTTTACCTGTGAAGTGGAGCAGAAAAAATTCCAGACCAGTTTGGGTGGTAAGCTGCAAAAAGTCACTCATAGGAAGAGGAAGACAGCCAGGAGCACTGATAGTAGGGAGGCCTTTCATGTTGGGCAAATGCATTACAAGTGCAGTGAATGTGGGAAAGCTTTTAGCCGCAAAGATACACTTGCCCAGCACCAGAAAATCCATAGTGGAGAGAAGCCTTACGAGTGCAGTGAATGTGAGAAAGCCTTCAGCCGCAAAGCTACACTTGTCCAACACCAGAGGATCCATACTGGAGAAAAGCCTTATGAGTGCAGTGAATGTGGGAAAACCTTTAGTCGAAAAGACAATCTTACTCAACACAAACGAATCCACACTGGAGAAATGCCTTACAAGTGTGGTGAATGTGGGAAATACTTTAGCCATCACTCTAATTTAATTGTACACCAGAGAGTCCACAATGGAGCGAGGCCTTACAAATGTAACGATTGTGGGAAAGTCTTCAGACACAAATCCACACTTGCTCAGCACGAGAGTA
Source organism: Cuniculus paca (assembly GCA_004365215.1). Lineage (NCBI taxonomy): Eukaryota > Metazoa > Chordata > Mammalia > Rodentia > Cuniculidae > Cuniculus > Cuniculus paca. The sequence continues at coordinate 7,150 of RJWT010012638.1, forward strand.
TACACACTGGAGAAAATCCTTATGATTGCAGTGATTGTGGGAAATCCTTTGGCCACAAATACACCCTTATTAAGCATCAGAGAATTCACACAGAGTCAAAGCCTTTTAAATGCACTGACTGTGGAAAGTTCTTTAGTCGAAGCTCTGACTTTATTGCACACCAGAGGGTTCATACTGGTGAAAGGCCTTTTGTGTGCAGCAAATGTGGGAAAGACTTCATCAGAACCTCCCACCTTGTTCGGCACCAGAAGGTTCATACTGGAGAAAGACCTTATGAGTGCAATGAATGTGGCAAGGCCTACAGCTTAAGCTCCCACCTCATTCGGCACCAGAAGATCCATGCTGCAACAAGACTTTAGGGGAACTTTCAATACAACAAGATTCCTCATTTAGATGTTGAACTTGAAAATATCTTATGAATACCAAGTATATGGGACAATTCAGACACTATTTTGCACATTCTGATCTGCTCAAAAGTTCCTTTCCAGAGTTAATCACTGTCAATACCTACGGCTGAAACCCCTTCACTTTCTCTAGCTTACTAAGCCATTCCCAGGGAAGGCAGGAATTTGCATACTTTGTCCAATCTGTAGTGAATTGTGAGACTCCTGAGGTGTTCTGATTGTTATTTTAGGTAAGGAAATGACCCCTTGTTAGCCAAGAGGGCTTGAGCTATGTTCTGGTGGCTTGCAGAGAATGTGTATTTTGTTTGTGGACCTTGTTGGTCTTACATGACATTGTTTGAGACAGTGTCTTGCTCTTTTGCCCAGGCAGGCCTTGAACATGTTGGCTCATTTGATCCTTGGCATTAAATCTATAATAGATGGGATTTCAGACGTGTGCCACTGTGCCCAGCTCTTACACAAAATTTTTAATGGACTTTTCCTTCCTCCAAGTCACCTGGCCAGAAAAGTATTTGTCTCATGTTGCTGTGGTTTGTAATAAAGTCTTTGTAATGTAAATCACCTTTTATCTTGCATTTTTCCCCAACAATCTGGATTGGAATGAAAACAGAATTAGACTTCCAAACAGAAAAGTTGGACAGCTTTTTGGAACTTCATGTAGGGTTGGTGAAGAAAAGATCTCAGTCTGCTTTTGGTGTTAAATTCCATTATTGACAGAAATCCCTTAGGTCAGAATTTTGATCTTTTTGAGTCTGATCTCACAATTTGCGGGCCCATACGTCAGCTTGAGAGAGGGTGCTACCATTGTGACCATCATGGAGTTTGGCAGCAGTAATCTATGTGAATTTAGTGTTGTCTTTATAGCATATGTCCCATATTCCCCAGCAATTTTGGGTGGAAGCTTTTAAGGACCACTTTCTCCAAAGCCAAAGTGTGATGTACAGGTCAGTGATAGAAATAGTTTAAATGTCACTTTAAAACACAAATTTTTAAAGGTATGAATAGTTGGAATTAAGGGAGATTACTGTAAACTATAGTGGAAAGTGCCCCAAGTATTCCAGTCACTGACTTTGTGAATTGTGTATAGAAACTCAGAATTTCTAGGACTGTCCTTATGCTCACAGTTTTTGGCCCAGCAAAACATTTACTTTTCTTGGATTCTTACACTTCTCTTGGTTTTTCCTCTAACATCTCAACTGCACATGCATGAACCTTGAGATTGGAGAGCTATTGTGGTCTTGGTGTTAATCATTTTCCTGTCACTGGGACAAAATACCTGGCACCTGCAATTTAAAGAAGAGGTTAATTGTGGCTCACAGTTTCAGTGAATTCTGTCCATGATCAGCTGACTGTAAGGCAGAACAGCATGGTGGAAGAAGGCTGTTCTGTGCATGGCAGACAGGAAGAGAGAAGGGTGAGCTGGGGACAAGAATATACCCTCCCCCAGCCCCGGTGACTTGCCTCTTCCAAGCAGTTTTAACTTCTGATCATATGAGACTTTTGTGCAATATGTGAGATCTAGGTCATAACTTTGTGCTCCTGGCCTCCCAAAGCTCATATTTATCTCATGAAAAATGCATTTAGTTAATCTCTGAGCCACCAAAGTCTTAAAAGTTTCAGCAAAAAGACTAAGACTACAAAAAAGACTAAGTCCGAAGTTTTTGCCTCTGTGAAACTAAAACATTTCCAGCTTCCATGGTACAGGGCAAATATTCTCACCCCAAAAAGGAATAGGATAGAAATTGGACCAAACAAAGACCAAAACCCAGCCTGGCAAACAGTAAATCCTGTATCTCTATTGGGGACAGGTTGCGTTAAGATGTGATCTCCAAAGGGCTTGGGCAGCCCCATCTCCTATGGCTTTACTGGCTTATCTTAACCTAACTCTACTCATCACCTGTGGTTTTGGTCAGCCAACACTCCATGTTCTTATTATTCCCAGCTGCCTGGGGTCTCTGTTACACCTGCAGCTTTTTTTTTTTTTCTGTCTTTTTGAGAGGGTCTCACTATGCTTTTCAGGCTAGCCTTGAACTCACTTTGTAGCTCAGACTGGTCTCGAACCTTCAGCGATCCTCCTTGCTCAGCCTTCTGAGTGCTAGGATTACAGGCATGCCTGGCTACCTGCAGCTTTTTGCATTGCCCTTTTATAGCATCCTGGCAGGCTGGTCTCCAAGTCCTGAAATCTCTGGAAACTTCTGTGGTCCCAATATGTTGCATTCAGCATGCTTCAACAGCCAGGACCATTGACTGGCATTAAGCAGTACCTGGATCCTCTTAGATTATGACTGCAGTGTCGTTTGAGTGGCTGAATGAGTTTGGGGATACACTTCTATAGGTGGTGCTGAATGGACAGGTGTCTGAGGGACTTCGAAAATCAAAAGATTTAGTTTTAAAAGCTCAAGCCTGCAATGGGTGAGGTCTTGGTGATTTGTGAAATGCTGTGAAACCCTCATCTTGTCCCTGCACAAAACACTTCTTTTTAATGTTAATCTTTTCAGCAACCATGCCATCCTTTCCCCCAGTTTTTAAGGCACATCCTTTTCAGAGCAAACTGCAAACTTCATAAATTATTCACTTCTGCTTTTTACACGTAGTTTTCACTGTTGATCTAGCTAAAAGCAGCCAGAACCCTAACCCTAACCCCTAACCCTAACGTGATACAGCCTGGATGTTGGAGTGGCTTGAAATTTCCTCCACCACATCAGTTCATTTCAGAAATGAACAAAATGTAAGAGACTATTTGCCAGAATGGCATAAGTGTGACTGTAGGCCAGTTTCCGATAGCGTCCTTGTCCCAACTGAAACTTGATCGTAGCTCTTACAATCTGCATTCCTATGAGCATATTGACCTTCTGACTTCTGACCAGAATTACCCATCAAGCCTGGCTTACAGCATTCACAAACATGTTTAGCCAACATCTTCAAACCTTTCCAAACTTCAAAAATATGTTCCAAAATCTAAACCACATAGAAAAGAATTATGAAGAGAAAAAACAGGATTTGATTTGGAAACTTTTTCAGCCTATCTTAATAAAAAAAAATACATTGAAACTGAGATTCATTGTCATGATTGCGTTTGTCAGAGGTTTGTTTATAATAGAATTCTAATATATCAGGTAAAAAGTTAAAAGAGTATTCTGTAACTCAAAAACTCTTGGAGATTTTGTATCCCAAGGGTCCCTTGATATAACTAGAGAGCATTAAGGAAGTTTAAAAGCATCTCTCAGTCATTTTAGCAAAGTCTGAAAAAAAAGACATGAGATTATTTAGACCAAAAATCTGGGTAAAATGTTGGTGACCAGGTTATGTGATAGGTTATGGGGGGCCTGACTACGTGACTTAAGCCCCTGCAATCCTGATGTTGGTGTGACCTTGCTTCAGTAACAGGGAGGTATACAGAAGGCCACATGTTCCCTGGCTGTGGGCAGAATGCTGATTACCTAGTATTTCTGAAGTAAGTATCTGCAGAAGACAGTTGTCAAAATATAGGCATCTGGGTATAGAGAAAATCTGGTTCATTAACTTATTCCTTTTCTACCCATTTTCTATATTTGCTGCTCCATGAAACATGCTACCCCTCCCTCTGTGTTTCTTGATTGCTAATAAAAGTGGGTCAGTCATGAGATTGTTGTGGTTGTTCACTAGAGGCAAGTTCTGCCTGGTCCCCCTCGTACCTTATATTTTGTCTGTTTTCTTTATTCCCTGCTGTTTCCCCCTCAAGTATCTGGGGGTCTGATTAGACTCCAGCAGTAAGTCTCGTGTAATGGAGTGAGCCCTGTGACACACTAAAGACTCATAAGGTTTTTGAAATTTTTATACTAAAAGAGGCACTGTCACATTGTATTTAAAGGACCATGAGAACAAATTAATGGGTATAGGACCTCTAACACTTCACACTTAAATTGGTTGAGCACTGAGCTGTAAACCTTTGCTACCTTTTGTAGAAGTGGATGATTTGAGTAGAAGAGAGCCCAGTTGCAGAGCCCTGAGCCAGATATTCCCAGGCCTTGATACCTGATGGAGTTTAACAACCTGGGTTTCAGACTTTCCCTGAACTGAAGCCTCCTTTCTTTCCATTTTTTTCCCTTTTTGAAAACAACATATATGCAGTTACTATCCTAGATTGTTCCTTTTAGTTTGGGGGGCAGATCACCAGCTTTTCATTTTACAAATCCACAGATGGACGAGTGTGCCCCAGGATATATAATACCAGAGCGTCCTCATTGCTGGTTTAGACAATTTAGATGATGAAATTTGGGGTTTTTGTGGTAATGACATTTTGATGAGATTTGGATGTTGATTCTCTAATGGTCTGAGACCTTTTGAGACTTTGAAATGGTATCTGTTTTGCACTGAGGGCACATGATTGGGATCAGGAGGGCAAGTTGGCAGGCAGAATTATTGCTCAGAAAGGTGTTCATGCCCTCAATCTGTGTATGTTGATAACCTTATATGGCCAGTAGAACTATGAAGATGTGATTGATGTTGCAATGAACATTTATCTTGGGTGGGCTTAATATAATCATGTGACCCTTTGAAGTGGAGGGAGAAATGTGGAACTATGGAAAAGTTGGGAACATGACAAGTGTCTAAAACACATTGCTGGTTATGAGATGCAGGAACCACCTGCTAAACCTACACAGCTTGCAAGGATATCGACCTCAATTCCATAACAACATGTAACAGTTCTGTCAACAGACCAAAGGAACAGCAATCTGATTCCCCAGAACCTGCAGAAAGTGACAATGCGCCTGCACCTAGCAATGGCCATGGGTCTAGAACCAGGTGATCACCTCAGTTGTAAGATACAATATCAGGGACCTGGCCAAGATCCCCAGCTGCATGTATGTGGGGTACAGCAAAAGGATGAAATATGAAACAGACAAATTTAATAATGCATGACAGAGGGGCTGGGAGGTCAGTGCTTCAGGATGGGCAAAGACAAAGACACTTCCACTTAGTCAATATTTACTGAATGTATACAGTGATCAGAGTGATTATTGGAAGACTTAGTGGTCAGTGAATGACACAGAGGTTGATGACTCAGCTTCTGGATCCTTCAGCAGCCTGGCAGGTCCCCGAGTCTTTGACCTATACTGTCAAGTATATTCTCTGTAATTGTTGGGGGAAAATCATTTCATAATTAAATTGTGATTAGGCCTTATCTAAGGCCTAGCATCTTGCGCTATGGCATGCGGGAACATAATATCCATGTGCCTCCATTCACAGTTGAGACCTCAGTGGCAGGTGACTTAGCAGATGGCAGTGACCTTATGTTGATGAGAATCTTTATGTTGATGAGGTAGGGCAAGATGGCAGGTTATGGAGTTTGTCTTTTCCCCAAGGTGAAACTCTATTATTACTACTGGGTTCTCAAAGAACCAGGATGTACTTGGCTGGAGAAGTGGGCAGGACCTGTCAGTTTCAAGATCCCAGGGTGGCACCAGATGATACTCAGGACCCTTTATATAGAATTTCTCTCAAGTTCCCATGAGATGGGATGGCATAAAGAAGACCTGGTGCCATGAGGAACCCCGTATCCTGACTTCATGGTAGCCCACCCTGTGTCACAGGATGCACTTTTATTTTTACTTTTTATCATTTTCTTTTTTTTCTTTTTAGTCCTCTTATTTATTTGCTTATTTTAAATACAAAATGATAGGGGAGAGGCTTGGCTCTGGATGTCCCGGTGCCACAGAGGCCCCAACTTGGTGCTGTTTCTGGCAGGGCAGGTCTAGTTTTCCCTCCCCACAGTCTTCTCTGATGCTGACTCACAGGGAGAGGCTTGGCTCTTTATCATTTTCATTCTTTGTCCCAAGTTTGCTCTGCAGAGCTAGTTCTTCCCTTACCCCATTACTGCTTATTTTCAAATAAACTTTTGGCACTGTTTTTGGCTTGTCTCATCCAATTTTTTCTTCACGGCAAGAAGGTGAGCCATTTTTTAAAGGAGCTACCTGACAATGAGGGCTACTGTGGGCAATGTCACAGAAGCAGGGCTGCCTAATCACTTTGGAGTTCACATCTTGCCACAACTTTTCCCAGATTCTGGATGTGGAAACACAGTATTTAATGTTTGCCCTGCTGGGTTTAGGTTTTGCTTCAGTCCAACTCATTTCTATCCCCCCTATTTCTCCCATTTGGAACAGAAATTTTGCCCTGTCCCATTTTACATTCATAGTGATTAACTTTCTTTTTTTTATTTTTACTGTGGCCCACAGATAAGTTTGCTTTAAATCTCAGGGGAGACTTTGGACTTGGACTTCTCAACAATCTGAAACTGTTAAAACTTTAGTGAACATGAGTCTTTTGGGGGTTAGAGGAGGGAATGCTGTGGTTAAGATCTAAAATGTCCCAAGAAAGCTAGTAAGTTAAGGGGGTGGGGCTTTGGGAAATCGATTGGATCATGGAAGTGCTATACTCATCAGTTCAGAGGTAAATATGCTGCTGGAGGTGAGGCCTGGTCAGAAGAATCTGGTCACTGGGAGATGTTGAAGCAGAAAGCCTCACCTGACTGCAGCCATTTTGTTCAGTAAGGTTGTGGTCATTCTTTTCTCTGCCACTGAACTCAGCTAAGTCATGATTCATCATAAAATTGAAACTTCTGTGAATGAGCTAAAAACAACTTTGCTACATACAACTGTGCTCAGCATAAGATACCCATTTTACCATAACCTTCAGTAAAAACTTATTCTTATAACTTCTGTTTGCCATCCTATAAATCAGACAAGCTCTCTGTAATCACCACCTCAGACTTTGGAGATTACTCCTCTTGGGTTCACTAGTATCAATAAATTTTTCTTTCTCCTCCTGAGCTCCTGGCTACCATTGATTCAATTTTTTCCACAACAGTTTCTGGTGCGTTGGGCCAGGAAACAAGAAAAGACAGCTACAGCCCTGCATGGCCCTTGCCATAGGTTATGGATGTGGGTCTCCCCCAATCCTGGCAGCACTTGAACTTGAGGCATGCCCCTCTGACTGACTTCTGAGGTCCCTTCTGCACCCTCTGGGACATGGACTAGGACACACCTCCCTCCATCACCAGCTCTAAATAATGAAACAAAGCTATCCAGACTTCTGAATCATGGTAAAGCCATCCTGGGTTTTTCTGTTTTCCTGGTAGTCAGCCCATCCCAAGCCAAGTATGGAAGAGGAGCATGTACTTCCTTGTCAGTTTCTATTTTCGGGGTGGAGGGTGGAAAGTTTTAACCTATGAATGAATGTGTAGGTGAATGTACAACATCTCTGGTAAATCCAGCTGCTTCAGATGGCCATTTATATAGCTCTACAGCTGTCTCAGCTATGGAGTTCAAGTGGGCTTGCCCTGTGGTTCTGTGGTCTGTCATATGGCTCAGTGACAACTCAGACCTCTGTAATGGGGGTCATGACCTGGGCTGGGGACACAGATGTGCCTATTGCTAGGAAAGACCTTCATCACTGAGAGGGGAGCAGCCAGGCAAGCATCTGACTGGTCCTTTAAAAAAGAGGACACCCCAACTTTTTCTTTTGTGTCACCTCACAAGGGAACACTACATACAGCTATGGAGTCAGAATGAGATTTAATTAGTCAAAGCTTACAATTCTGTAATGTATCCTAAAGAACTGTTTTAAAAAGGGCTTTTCTGATGATTACAGAGCTAAAATGAAATCTATTCTGCACCTGCACAAAACCCCATTCTTCCTGAGGATCCTTCCTTGGCAGATGTGTCACCCCTTATCAGTCGTCACAGCTGCTGCCAGCACCTGCTGTTCCATGGGCCAGCCCTCCTCCTTTTGCTCCTAACTCATCTACTTCCAGCCGGTGGAACCAGTTCCAGCCACCAATCCTTCTGTTGCCAGCCCTTGGCCACTTCATCTGATACCATGCTGGCCTGCCTCTCCACCCCCAATCCAGAGTCCAGTCATTGCCTGTGTTTGACACAGAGGCCCTCACCCCTGAACCTTCTGCCTTGAAGCTACCCTTACATGCCTTTCCTGGTCAGGTGGCATCATTTAATGCCAAGTTGGGAGGACTGTCAGCAACGCCTTCTGACTCTGTTCAACGCAGTGAGAAACATCACTGCATTATGACTGAGGGAAAAAAATGGTTAAAAGGAGAGGTCCTTCCATGGGCTATCAGCCCTGGTGGATGGGCTGTCATGGCCTTTCCCAAAGGGTACCCCGCCTAGGATTACAACACTCCAGCAAAAAGAAACAAGATAATCCACAGATATGGTCCAGTCCTTCTCAAAGGCATCAAGGAAGGGGTCAAAAAGCCCATCAATATGTGAAAAGTTACTACTTTTACCCTTCAGACTTTTATGACTGTGAAGTCTACAGGTTCTATATTCCTTTTGACCCTGAGGCCCCAGAAGATTTACAGATGGTAGATGCAGCTTTCATTGCACAAGCAGCACGTGATAGCTGCAAGAAGATCCAGTCTGGTAGATGACCATACCACCTGGCCAAAGATCAATGTGCAAGATATAAGGGACATGAACATTGGAAAAATAAATGCCCATGCAGACTAAAAGATAATTATCAAAAGCTACAACCTGGATGAGATGACAACCCTTTCATCAGTCTGATGGACTCAGACTAGGCCAGACCGGGCTCCCTTCTTCAGCTAGGGTCACCTTGAGCCCACTGTCCACATCCATATTGGGGGCCAACCTATGACTTTCCTGGTAGACAATGGAACAGAATACTGTGTAGTTACTCAACCCATTGCCCCTCTGTCAGGAAAAGGTCACCATCACTGGGGCAACTGGGACTTACCTCTTGCCCCTTCTGCCAGGCACTAACTTGCAGCCTGAGAGGATATCAAAGCACACATGAATTCCTCTACTTGCCAAAGTGCCAAATCCAACTCCTGGGGAGAGATATCCTATCTTAAGTTAGGGGCCACTATCATCTTCTCTTTGGAACAGTCTGCTTCTCTGTCCCTTGCAGCCCCACAACCACATTTCCTCATTTTAAATTGTCCCACAAGAAGAAGAATGGCAATTGATGGACACACACAAGAAACCAACCTGGAAATTCTCAAGACTGTCTTTCCCTGAGTTTAGGCCATTGACCACCTGCCTCTGATTGTGTAACTCCATCCCAGGGCAACCCTCACCTGCATCAAACAATATTCCATGGCATAAGAGGCTTGACTAAAAATCCAACCACAAGGGCTGGGGATCTAGCTCAGCGGTCTAAGCGCTTGCCCGGCAAGCGCAAGGTCGTGAGTTCAATCCCCGGTGCCGCAAAAAAAAAAATCCAACCACACACTCAGAGACTTCAGGACTATGGAGTACTCACAGGCTGTCAGTCACCTTGGAATACATCTCTCCCACCTGTAAAGAAACCTGTAAAGGAATATCATTCAGGTTCTCCAAGCCATCAATGCCACCATTATTGCCTTCCATCCTGCAGTCCCAAACCCTTATACTCTCCTCAGTCTTCTGCCACCCACAGCCTGCTGTTATACCTACCTGGACCTAAAGGATGCATTCTTCTGTCTTCAGTTGGCTCTGGTCAGTCAGCCCCTATTTGCTTTTGAATGGAAAGACTCCAGTTCTGTACTCAAAAGTCAACTGACCTGGACTCACCTCCCCCAAGGATTCAAGAAGTTGCCAACCCTCTTTTGAGATTTCCTCACAGCTGACCTCACTAGTTTCCTAGCACAGAACAACTGCACCCTTCTCCAATACATTGATGAGCTTCTTCTGGCTAATGACACCCAAGCTCCTTGCTTGGAAGACACAAAATCCCTGCCCCAACATATGACAGAAACTGGCTACAAGGTATCTTGGAAAAAGGTACAAATGTGCAAACAAAAAGTCAGATATCTGGGATTTCACTTAAATCAGGGACACCGTTTCCTTGGACTAGAAAGAAATGAGGTCATCTGCTCCATCCCAGTCCCAAACACAGGAAAGAAACTCTGCTGGAAGGAACTGCTGGCTTCTACAGAATCTGGATCCCTGAGTTCACAAAAAGCAAGGTCCTTGTATGTTACCTTGTCTGGAAAACACTCTCACAGTTTGACTGGAACACAGAACAAGAAAAAGCCTTCAATGACATTAAAAAGGCCCTCTCTATAGCCCCAACCTCGGGAATTCCAAGTGTAACTCACACATTCAACTTGTTTATTGATAAACAATGACATATGACTTCAAAGATGCGCTTAGGAGCACCCAGTGGCTACGTGTGAAAACACTTGGATCCAGTCACTCAGGGGTACCCCCACTGCCTCCACACTGTCCTGATCAAGACAACTGACAAGCTCATCTTAAGCCATGACCTAACCATCCAGGTTCTGTATGCCGTAGTGGACCTCCTGAGTAACTGTGAACATTGCTGGCTTTCCAACAGCTGGGTCACCCAGTACCAATGACTTATGCAAAAATCTTTGCCTGACTCTTATGGTGATAAAAACAATCCTGCCATGCACCTGCCCACTGAGCTGGGCCCTCCAGATGATGACTTCCTGGCACTAACTGATAAACTGTTCTTGAGACAATCAGATTTAAAGATGGACCCCTGACAAGTGCTGAGTACACCCTGATTATGGATGGAAGAGCAAACCACTATGGCCTCTAGCCCCTGGTGTACACTCCTGGATGGACAGTTGTCCCATGAAGATGGCTTATGCCTGAATTCTAAAACACCACACTTTATTTTTCTTTTATTTTTTTAATTTTTTTTATTTTAAAGAGAATTTAAAAAACCCAGTTAAACACGACAAAGCATATCAGAACAGAACACTTCAAGCAACACAGGTCTTCAAAACAATGATAGGAAATCAATATTGGGTACCCTAGTATCTCCTCTTTTCTTCCAAATGGTTGTTGATACATTCATGCACAATGAACTCAAACAAAACAAAATAATATAAAACCAGATAAAACAAAAGAGTGAAAGTATTACATGCTTTCAAATCAGACAATAAAAAATCAACAATGGCTACCTTAATGTCCTTTGTTTTCTTCAAAAAGCTGTTCATATCTTCTCACATAATGCAATCAAATAGTAGAAAACAGAGTTAAGCCAATGAAATCAAAGAATAAAAGGATTATTTAACTTCAGAACCTGAAGGTAAGAAATCAGCTATGGCTACCATAATGTCTCATTTTCTTCAATGTAGCTGTTCATATCTTGATACTTAATAAAATCTGCTCTTGTAAACTCTTTAGGAGTATTTCTAAGCATGTATGAGTGTATACTTGTACATCTATCCTTTCTGTGCTTTTCCCCATATTTATTGGGGATTTTGTATCTTATTGAGTCATTCAGTTTCTTACACTAGGGACATGTGTGGTGTTTGCACATGTGAGTTTGGTTTATTTCACTTATGAGTATGGTCTCAAGTCACATCCATTTACCTGTAAAAGCCTCAATATGATCCTTCTTTATAGTTCAGTCATACTCCATCATATAAAAGTACCACATCTTTTCTGTCCATTCCTCAATGGATGGGCATTTGGGTTGTTTCCAAGATTGATCTATTACAAATTGTGCTGCTGTAAACATGGGTGCATGTATATCACTGTGGTATGATGATTTCACTTCTTCTGGGACTATGCCCAGAAGCAGAATAACTGGATCAAATAAGACTTCCAATCCTAGCTTTTTGAGGAACCTCCAAACTGATTTCCATGGTGGCCGCACCAGTCTACACTCCCACCAACAGCGGAGAAGCCTTCCTTTTTCTCCACAGGCTCTCCAGCATTTGTTATTGATGATTTTCTTGATCATGGCCATTCTTTCTGGAGTGAGATGAAATCTCACAGTTCTTGTAATTTGCATTTCTCTAATGACCAATGATGCTGAACATTTTTTTCATGTATTTATTTGCCATTCATATTTCTTTAGCTGAGAAGTGTGTTTTCATCTCAGATGCCCATTTCTGGATTGGGTCTTTGAATTTCCAAGGGCCTGATTTTTTTTAATTCTTTATATGTTCTACATAGAAGACCTTTTTCTGAAGTGCAGTTGACTTAAGATTTTTTCCCAGTTAGTGGGTTGTCTTTTCACTCTGTTAGAGATTTCTTTTGACATGCAAAAACTTTTTAACAAGACAAGATCCCAGTTGTTGATTCTGGGAAGTATTTCCCATGCACTTTGACTTTTGTTCATGAGTTCTCCACCTACCCCTATGTTTTCAAGATTTCTACCTACTTTGTTTTCCAGCAGATTTAGTGTTCTGTTTTAATATTTAGATCTTTGATCCACTTTGACTTTAGTGCATGGTAATATGCTTGGGTCTAGTTTTAGTTTTTGGCATATGGAAAGCCAGTTTTTCCAGCACCATTTATTAAAGAGGCTTTCTTTCTTCCAGTGAACATGTTTGGCGCCTTTTTCAAAGATAAGGTGGCTGAATGTGTTTGTGGTTGGGGTTGTATCTTCTAATCTATTCCATTGATCCTCAGGTCTGTTTTGATTCTAGTACCATGCTGATTTTATTATAGTAGCTTTGTGGTATAATTTCAAGTCTGGTATTGTAATGCCTCCTGTCCTGCCCTTGCTGCCCAGAGCACTTTTGCTATTCTAGGTCTTTTCTGGTTCCAGATGAATTTTAAGAATGATTTCTCTAGATGTGTGAGGTATGCTAATGGTATTTTGATGGGAATTGCATTAATTCTGTATAATAATTTTGGGAGAATGGCCATTTTCACAATGTTTGTTCTTCCTATCCATGAGCATGGAATGTCTTTCCATTTTCTGAGATGCTCTTCGATTTCTTTTTTCAGAGTACTGTAATTTTCATTGAATAGATCTTTTGCTTCCTTTGTTAGGTTGATTCCTAAGTATTTCATTTTTTTGGATGCTATTGTAAAGGGTGTGGTTTCTCTTATTTCTCTCTCACTGAATTTGTTGTTTGTGTACAGGAATGTGACTGATTTCTGAGTATTGACTTTGTATCCAGCTACATTATTGAATCTGGTTATGACATCCAGAAGTCTTTATATAGAGTTTTGTGGGTCTTCTATGTAGAGTATCATGTCATCTGCAAATAGTGATAACTTAACTTCTTCCTTTCCTATTCTTATTTGTTTTATTTCTCTCTTGTCTAATAGCTCTGGCTAATGTTTCCAGCACTTTATTGAATAGGAGTGGTGAAAGTGGACATCCTTGTCTTGTTCATGATTTTAGAGTGAAAACTTTCAGTTTTTGAGCATTTAATGTGATACTGGCTGTTGGTTTGTCATAGATGGTGTTTATCAGATTGAGATAAAGGCCATCTATTCCAATTTTCTGTACGGTTCTTGTCAAGAAATAGTGTTGGACTTTATCAAAAGCTTTTTCTGCATCTATTGAAATGACCATGTGGTTCTTATCTTTGGCTCTATTGATATGGTGTATTACATTTATTGATTTGTGTATGTTGAACCATCCTTGCATTCCTGGAATAAATCCCACTTGGTCATAGTGTGTAATACTCTTGATAACTTGCTGCATTCTGTTTGCCAGTATTTTATTGAGGATTTTTGCATCTATGTTCATTAGAGAGATTGGCCTGTAGTTCTCTTTCTTGGTTGGGTCTTTCTCTAGTTTTGGTATTACGGTAATAGTTCCTTCCAGGAATGATTTAGGAAGACTTCCTTCCTTTTCAATTTCATGGAAGAGTTTGAGGAGTGTTGGCCCTAAGTCTTCCTTGAATTTCTTGTAGAACTCAGCTGTGAATCCATCAGGACCTGGACTTTCCTTGGTTGGTAAGGTTCTAATTACATTTTTTATTTCATTAACTGAAATTGGATTATTCAGCAGTTTTACATCTTCTTGGTCCAGTTTTGATAATTGATATGTTTCTAGAAATCTGTCCATTTCTTCGGTGTTATTGAACCTATGAGAGTAAAGATTTTTGGAATAGGTATTGATGATCTGTGTTTCCACCGGGTCTATAGTGATTTCACCCTTTTCATTCCTTATTGCATGGATTTGAGTTTTCTCTTTCCTTTTTTTAATAAGGTTGGCTAGTGGCTTACTAATTTTATTTATTCTTTCAAAGAACTAACTCTTTGATTCGTGGATTCTTTGTATTGTTTTCTTAGTCTCAATTGCATTAATTTCTGCTCTGATCTTTATAATTTCCTCCCTTCTTTTGCCTTGGGTTGGGCTTGTTCTTCTTTTTCTAGATGTTTCAGGTGTAACATCAGATTGTTTATTTGCATTCGTTCCATTTTCTGGATGTGGGAACTCACTGCAATAAATTTTCCTCTGAGGACTGCTTTCATTGCATCCCACAGGTTCCAGTAGGTTGAATTTGTATTTTTGTTTACTTGTAGATTTTTAAAAATTTCTTCTTTAGTTTCCTCTGTGACCCACTGATTGTTCAGGAGTGTGCTATTTAATTTCCATGTGTTTATGGAGTTTTTGCAATTTCTTTTGTCATTAATTTCCAGTTTGATGGCACTGTGATCAGATAGTGTGCATCTGATAATTTCAATTCCTTTGCATTTATTTAAGCATGTTTTATGGGCCAATATGTGGTCTCTTCCAGAGAATGTACCATGTGAAGCTGAGAAGAATGTATACTCTGATGTCCTTGGGTGCAAAACTCTGTAGACGTCTGCCAGGTCCATTTGTTCACAGGTTTGATTCAGTTCTGTTATTTCTTTGCTGATTTTCTGTCTAGTTTATCTGTCTCTTTGTGTCAAGGGTGTGTTAAGGGCTCTCGTTATAATTGTGTTATTGCTTATTTGATTTTT